>JABJVR010000065.1:3530473-3551119 GCA_025773905.1 Chitala chitala
ACACACACACACACACACACACACACACACACACACACACACACACCCCCTCCCCCCCCAAGGCCGCCCTCAGTGCAGGTTGCCATGGATATGGGGCTGACACATGCAGGGGCCTGGGAAACGAGGACGAGAAAGGCCCTATGTGTCCTTGAGGGCTCTGGACCTCGTCACATGGAGAAGAACATCTAGAGATGAGAGCCACGAGCCAGACCAAGAACGCTTAAAAATAAACGCTTTAAGATGAAACCGAACAGTTCTCTGAACACCGGTCAGCACTGCACTATTGAATTAATCCTTTCTGCTTTTTAGGACTTTTGCTTTCAGATCATTATGCAAATACTGCAGTGCATCTGTGCAGGAAAGCAATCAGCTTTATTCAGCTGGGTTCCTGCTTCAATTAAAAATGATGCTGGGTTGGTACAGCCTGAATCATCATCTTCATGTTGAAAACATGGCCTGGACTGGGAAGTCTTCAGCGCGTACCTAGTACACACGGATGTTTTGGAGAAATGGTGCGATGAACTGACAACACCAAAACCTGTTCTAAGGTAAAGGACAAAGTACACTGACTGTTACACACATCATATTCAGACAAACGGTCACCTTTTCTCACCCACTGGATATAATGAGGAATAATCTTCTAGCAGTACCGACATAATCAGTTTAAATATAAAATCTACTTAGAGACTTCACTTAAAACATGTGAAAAAGTGGTCCGTTTAACCACTTTTCATTACCTTTTTCGATATTACATTATTATTTATGCTTCAGTCTATGTTTGTGTTCTTACACACAGATTCACAGGCCACAGAAAGGAAAACCGGTGAAATCAGTCTATTAAACCAGCAAACGTAAGTGGATCTTACACTTTTTTTTTAAGATGATTATAATCCTCCATTCGATTATACTTATCCACAAAACAGTTTTTGAAGTATGACTGATGTTGAGAATCTTATTTGCAGTTACTGTTTAAAGCGGGTAACAGGTGCCAGTACCCCCCCATGCCCTGTGCTCTACAGTTGACAGAGGAAAAAGAGGTATGGGTGGAATGCCAGCCCACTTCAAGCACTGCCTGCGGTGGAGTGAAGGTGAAACAGTAACTTAGTTATATCGAGAAATCTGAGGACCAAAGAGTTCAGCGCTCTGAAAGTTTCTTATTCCCAGCCTCTTTATGGACCAACAAGCTTACCTTGCTATGACAAAACTACATTAGTGAATTTAATATTTACGCATCAGTTTCACGATTCCCTGACTCACGCTTCATGCGTGACTCAGGGAATCTGAGGGCTTGTGGTATCAGAAGTTAATTTTGAATAAAATAACTGGAGAAATACATTTATATTAATATGTCCTTTAGTAACAGACCTGCAACAGAGTGCTTTGTCTTATATATATATATATATATATATATTACATTACATTACAATATTTATACTTGCCTTGTGTGTTCATTTTCACCTCTTCTTTTAAATGAATTAGTTTGGAACACAGCAATACAACATGCTTACCAGATTAAGCCACAATCTTACTTCTGTGTCTTTTACCAGCATCGCCTCGTTTTTTGACTCAAGATGGCCACCGTTGTGAATAAGGCTACAAGGGCACTGACTGTACAACAAAGGGGTGATGAACTCATTTCTCTGTCCTTCGAGGAAATATTTACATGCACTCTTGCACCAAGACACAGAACACCATCCAACACCAGGTACCTGAAGCAACATAGCCCTCGTTAACCATCGTCTCCATTTTGGGATTGTTTACAGCAGGAGCGTTGCCATGACGAACCTGGGAGATGTGGTTGATGGAGGACTCCATGCGACGTAGCTGGGACGCCTGGATGTCCAGCAGCTGCAGCACATTGTTGGCCAGAGCGTTGATCTGGTAGGCGACGCTGGCCAGGGACTGCGTCGTGTACGCCTTGGTCTCCTCCAGCGCCTTCCTCTTGTCCTGGGCCTGAGGGAACAGCGTTGAGGTCAGAGGTCACCCAGAACATTGCAGGCTTGGACCATGTTAAACACGCATGCGAATTCAGAGTACCTACTCAATCGACACTCCATGAAATTTTCGATTTAGAGAGAGTGCTGACATTTCATAACCATCACTGATTGCTGGTGTCCAGGCTAGACCGAAGAGCCAGAGTTGCACATTTGCTGTAGCAAGTGTCTCACCCCAGCAATGGGAGAAGAGAAGCTCTGTATTGTCATTAAAGTACAAATACATGTTACAACACATACATGTTACAGCGAAACTGTTTCTCTGCATTTAGCCCATCCCCTGGGACATCAGTGTGCAGCTATCATTTAGCTATCCAGGGTGCTGGTGTGACCATCTTTCTCAGGGATTCAAACTAGGATATATCCGCATCCCAGCTGGATGTTCTACCCATTGAGCCATCTGTCTCCTTGGACCCAAATCCGACTCACAGGACGCCTCAGGAGTAGCAGAAACACAGCCTACCTCATTCTGTTTTCAGAACATTCCAAGTGCACTCAGTAGAAGACTATGGTTCTGTTATAACGCAAAGCAATCAGTCACGCTTGTACTACATACACAGCTGGCCAGAACTGTGGCCTACAGCGGTATGGTGATGTGTCCGAAATAGTGCTTGATGGTGTGGTGGAAAAGACAGACCAGGTAGAACGAGCTGTTTTCATCTGCTGTGTCGTATGGTGCAGTGCATTGTGGGAAAGTCAACCTGTACTGTGGTGAATAAGGCTGTGACATGAACAGAACACTGGACACTTCTCCATCTGTGTACGAAACAAGGACTGCTGTGGAGGTACACAAGCATCACAACTGTGTTCTGTCCCACCCGCAACACACACAGAGAAATAGTTCTGCTTTCCTCACTGATACAACATCAAATACTGCAGATGCATGGAAGATTACCTTTTTTTGGACCAGCAGCAAAGGGGAAAAAAAAAAAAACTGAGTTGATAACATAGCAGTCGTCTTCGCAATGTCAGGTTTAGCCTTTCCTGGTCAATTGGGGAGAGCAAGATTGACTTGAGACCTGGATTCTGTGCCTGTGCAGTGAAGTAGAACATCTGTGAGGGTACTGGTGGGGAAGGAAAAACCTCATGCGTAGATGAACCCTACATACATACAGTGCAGTTTAAAACATCCTGGGATGTGAAAACACACCAAAGCTCTCAGGATGGCAGCCAGACAAATTATTTTCAGGATGCTGATGAGAAGGACAGTATTGGGAGTCTCTGCTACTGCGAGATAAAAGCTCAGCCCGAGCCCTATCAGCTGACCACCCTTATTTGCGGCCAGTCCGTGGGCAGAAGCGGGACTCTTGACCTCTTTAGGGTCAAGGAAGAGTGTAACAACCCGTCCTGACTGGAGCGCAGCTCGATGTGCTTCTGAAAAACACAGCACCCGTGTGCTCAGCGAAATAACTGTGTCATCGTCAGGCTCATTCTTAACACAACGAAGCAAATAAAGTACTGTAATCCGTTTGCCATGATTTTACAAGCAGGCACGTACATGCATACGCACACACACGACGTACAAAACAACACCATCAGGAGTACGCTTAGCGATTGTAGTACACCATTTACCGGTTATGTACAGCTCTACCAGTCTTCGCTTGCGCACAGAGGTAAGGGGGAAACAGCACTAGCACTATGGATGACTACTGGCTGTGTGTGTGAGAAAGGCGAACCCTTGCAGTCCGTGTGCACCGCACAGAATACCAAAGCAACAGGCGACCAGAGCCTGAATTTGAAACTCAGCACCACAACAGAAATCAGTTACTCTTATGGTCTCCAAACTCCTGATGTCTATTGTTTGCGTTAAAAATTTTCAGGAATATCCATCCATGCGCCATATTTTTCATTTTGGTCATACTTGGATACCCGATTCTTCTTGGAAGGCATATGATTTACAGAACAGCACGTTATGCCCAGAACAAGATTTTTTAAATCAGGTTACACCAAAGCCGACAAACAAGGTGCTTAAGATACCACCTGAAAGTCCACAATCAGGCATCTTCAGACTCCCATTACGTGTTTTAACAGGGCACACGTTTTTGTAGCGATATCATAATTTCAATCTTAATTTTTTGCACGGTACAAAACTCACCGAATCTGTCAAACTGTGTGAGTGCAAGACAGACAGAGTGTGTTGGGCGGGGGGTTAATTTGCGATTCAAAATTGAATCCCCCCCCATACCATATACGGCTAAACGCCATTTTTTCCTGTACTGAAAACGAGATATTAACGAACAGGTGCACTAATCTGACATCAGAACAGTAAAAAATAATAAAACGTAATCGAAAATACGTTGTTAATTAAAATTCAAGTGCTCCGTCGGATGTACGGTGAGACGGTTACGTTCACACAATGCCGGCATTATTTTAGAAGAAAATGGCTTGCGGGCAGGCAGTGTCGAACACACGCTACAGTCTCCGCAGCTTGTGCGATCGTTACTCCACAGTGGCAACACATCACACAAGAGTGCGTTTCATACCGCTGTTAAATGCAATCTTTTCTCATCATTACGGTGCCAGTGTCTACGTTTTCAGCACCACGTCCGACTACACGCACTCTGCGCGTGCATTCCTGGAACATACAAACGCGCTGCACGTGACACCCTCAGGGATCCACCGAACGAATTTCATTTTAATGAATGAATTCATCATACGGTTTTACAATAACAACACAACGCGCACAAATGTTTATACGCATGCATCAGAGATGCTATGCCACGAACCAGCCATGGGAGAGCAACTCAACCCGTACTAAATTAGCTTCCTTTAAGATCGTGCCTGTATTTAATTATATTTCATATGCAAGATAAGCAGGGATAAGCACAGAGGCATGACTCGCGCTTTCAGCATATAAAAATTTCCGTGAGACTTACAAAACACGTTGATCTCTTAACGATTGGCTAGATTAATAGCATACAAATGTACATCTAAGACTAACCACCAGAAATTTGAACTATTTTAAAAATAACAGATCTTATATTGTAAAAACAAACTCCCATTAAATATTACTCGCAACCAATGCAAAATATGTGCTTAACTGCAGTTGTTTTTAGTAGCCGACACTACGAAATCAAATAACTAATAACGCTTGTATATTGACTGGTTTAAATAATGAAATAAAATAATTTACTTAAAGGTATAATTTAAATAACCAGGCACATGTCTCTCCATATGGTTTACCTTAGTCTAATCATGTAAGATCAAAGGTTTCTCTTCACTTGAACGGCAGAAGTGAAAGAACCACAAATAAGCATAACTGAAACAGTATTATTGAGATATTTAAAATTATGGCTGGCGATGTCTGAAATCAAAACGATCCTACACAACTAACAGAAATCAAAACGCATTCTTATACACACATACCACATTCAACCTATACCTACATATGGTAATAACCACAACAAAATTTATTATTGCTGTTACTATTATAATCAGTATTATTGACACACCCTCTATGCTCTTGATTCCTTGCTGTCTAAACGAATGAAAACACAGGATTCAGAAATTAACCGGTACGTGTTAATTTCAAGCATCATCACATACGAAGGCGACAAGGTTTTCCAACCACATGTATGTTTGTCGCTCCTACACAGCTTCCAGTTCCGTTATTTAACCAACACTCCATATTTCCCATCCTCTCAGTTTCCTACACTTCTCATCACACACAAAAAAAAAATCAGAGAGGACAGATTTGGCTTTCAGACTCTCGCTTTCTTACCTGCACATAATTGTTTTCACAGTAATCGGCTACCCTGCTGAGGTTCTGGTAGCTCTCCAACAAGGCTCTTTTGCCGGCTGGAATTTCTTCCTCTAACAACATTTGCAGCTCTGCCATCTTACATCTCTCCGCATTTCTCTTTCTCCTTCCCTTTGATTGAGACTACAAGCCCTGTCCTAAGAGCGAGCCTCCCCGCCTGGTATTGTGGGAATCTTGGCCTCGCTTTCACTCTATTGGCAGCTCAAAATGCGTTGTTTTTCCACGCGAATGAAGCAACGGTCGTTCGTGATTGGTTAGACCCTCGGTACGAGAAATCCGAATTTATAACAAACGAATGTTGATTTAGCGCGAAGAGAAACGCAACTGCGCTAAATCGCGAGAGCAGTGCATGCTGGGTTAGTAGTTTTCAAATGTCAGTAAACTGGATGGTTTCTAATATAATTGCACCAATATTCTGGTAAATACAATACAATAAAATGCATCTTATAATTACGAACCTTGAAATGGTAAGTCTTGTGAACGTTTGTTATGTGTTGACCAAAACACTTTACAAGAAAAGGTTCCTATGCTTTCCAAGAGTACGGTGAGAAAGTATTGAGAAGTATTGTACTACAGCTCCCATCACTTTGGGCGGTGTGATGTATTTTGGGTTTTGTAGGCCTTTTACTGTAATCTTTCCAAAGAGTCGGGAAAAATGTGTCGTGATAAAAACCACATTTCCCGAAGCAGTTCACATGAACGTTTATGATATGTAAGAGGTCGCATAACGGATTATGGCAAGATCGTAAATATATACATTGGTGATGCTACACATTACTTGTAGTACATTGCTTTTTAGGAGTACATTGTGGTGTATACTAATGTTGGGAAATTACATGTAGACACCTTAAATGTTATATGTAGTTATGTTATATATAATTAATCTGCGTACATGTTAGAACACGTCGAATATATTATTTATTTTGGCTGTTTATGTGTTTCACTCCATAGAACGAGCTGAATAATAGTTCAGATGGTCACTTGATGTCTTTTATGCCAACGAGGTTCTGAGTTCAACTGTTTGTATTATTATGCACTGGAAACTGGGCAACATCCATATAGTCTGCTACTTAAAATCAGTTCGTACGTTAGAAAAATAAATATAGTAAAAAAAAAAAAAAAAAACTTATTATTAAAAAAAGTCTGACGCCAACCCTTCATGGGGTGGTTTAGCAAAGATGTGTATATCCGTTGAGTAGAGTCACATATTCTAGGATGTTAACCCTATAACACTCATGTTAAGAACAAACGAAGCAGAAAATATGTTAGCAATGAATTCATAGTGGGAGGGCCAGTCCTTGTCGCTTTTAACATTTACATCAGATTCACTGTATTAAGGTTTATAAAAATGTAGTTTCCTTATTACAGTGTTTTCCTAAATATGGACTGTGACACATTTTGGGTAGAGGACCAGATATTGGTGGGTGGCAAACAGGTAGTAAAATTTAAATTTACATTGTGATACTTACTTTTACTTTTTCCCAATCATCCTGATGTGTTCTATTGTTCTGTGCAACAATGCAGTGTGTTCAGCCCTTAAACTCTGTGTGTTACATTTCCTGCCTCTCACCCTCTCATAATCATAAGGCCATTTGAAAATGTGTACTACCGACCTTCTCAGTGTTATTAGCCCTCCCAGTGAACACGTTGATCATCGATGTGTCCTCCCTGACAGTGTGATCCCAGCCAAGGCTGGGCCAAGTCAACTGCTAATCAGGGTGATGCTGAAGAGAGGAAAGGGGAACAGAGGGAAGAAGGACAAGGTGAAAGTTCGGTCAAGGGCTTGTAAGTTAAGTAACCCCAAGGTGGCCTCCTCCCTGAGCGCTGTCTCTGCCTTCTTCCATTGCCTCAACAGACTATGAGGCAATGGAGGCACCCACCAATGATGGGGTCATTTAAATGATGGTGAACTGGGGAGTTTCCTGGACTTAGCCAGGAGAGGGGGGGGGGGCTCCTTGACTGAAGTCTGAGTTTTACTGCTGTAGACTTAATGTTTGACCGTAGAAACCTAATTGACCATTTCTATGTCCTGAGTGTCTTTTAGGTAATTTATTGCCTTAAAGTCATAGCACTCGATCTTTGTAACTTCAGACAGGCAACAAAGGTCTTTTGTGTTTTACCCAGTCAGTTTTCACAATTATTTCAGTAAAATAATTGCTTATTTTTTATATTAAATGATTATTATTGTTATTAACTTATTGTTCTTGAATAAAATGTTTGTTTAAATTCACCAGGATGATGGCAGACATACGGTAAAACCCAGATGTGGTTTACACTGGAAGAGGCTTATCCATGCTGTTATCTCATGTCAAATTGACTATTGCAATACCCTCTACGTCAGTATTAACCAGGCTTCCGTTGCACAACTACAAATGATACAAAGTGCTGCTGCATGATTCTTAATGAGGACTTGTAATCATAAACACATCACTCCGGACCTCCGTTCACTTCATTGGCTTCCTGTGCAGTTGAGAATCAAATTTAAAGTCTTGCTGGTTGTCTGCAATAATTTAGCACTATCGTACATTTCTGACGTTCTAAAACCTTACAGTCCGGTACAGGGAATTAGGCATTCTAAGTACCTATTACTTGTGATCCCCAAGTCAAGACTGAAGAGCTGTGGTGAACGTGTCTTTTCTGTGACAGCGCCCAGACTGTGGAATGAGCTGCCCCTTTACATCAGACAGGCCCCTTCTCTTTTATTGTTTAAACCTCACCTCAAGACATATTTATTTTCTTGGGCTTTTAATGTAGACGAATTTCTGATATCATGTTTCATGCATCAATTTTAGGTTATTTATTCGATTAGCATTAAGGGTGGACATTTTTTTATTTTACCGTTATATTGTTTTATGTATCATAGTTTTTGGCTGTCATTGTTTTACTTTGTTATGCACTTGCATTGTTTATTACTTATTTGTTGTTGCTATACCTGCCATTGTACAGCACTTTGGACAACAGCGTTGTATTTAAATGTGCTTTACAAATAAAATTGACATTGATAAGAGTTCTCACTCTCTCACAGCTTTAAAAAAAGAGCTGGTCAATTGTTCAAAGACCAGGATGGAATATGCATTGCTCCCCCTGAATCTGATGTTTGACTAATGTCCAAATTAACCCTCTTCTCCATTACCCTATGATAGACGTTCCCACGGGGGCTGAGGAGTGTGATGCCCTAAAGCTGGAACACACTGTCTATTTATTTATCAAAAGGTATAGTTTAAACTTTAAAATGTAACTTCAGACAGCTATAAGCCAAGACTTCTCATGTCAATAGTTATAGCATTGCCTTTCTGCTGAACGACTCCAGAAGAGATGTCTGAGTGACCCAAAAGAAGTACAGGGACATTTTTGGCATGGCACAATGCTAATCGGCACTGCTGTGTTGTACACAGGACCATTGAACACCTGCAAGGAGTTGTCAAGCCCCTGACGACCTTGCATCCGTGTCCACCAGGACATTGTGTCCACCAGGACGTAGTCCCTGCTCTTGAACCACTTTTCTGTATTTTTCCATCAAGAACTTCGCTTCATCCTCAGTTACTTTTTCAAGGAAGCCATTTGGCTTTTCTGCTAAAACAGTAACAGCAGGCATGCACACCATGGCCCAGTCAGCACACAACCCCCCCTGGAACATATACATAGCTAATGTGTTATTTATAAAACAGAAACAACAGTTAAATCATTTCTATTTTGACTTTGATCCTGTAAATATAAATGGAAACGCATTAACATAACACATTAGTCTATCGTTGTCATGTAACAAAAAGTGTCTTTATATCTAACACAGTGTAAATATGCACAGGCTGTTCTATACTTTTTGTAGGTTGTAAATTAACCTGAATAAATATATATTGTATTTGAAATTTGAGCGCAGGACTACATGAGCATGTGTCATGTGTAATACATGTACAATAAGAGATTAAACAAAAAAATGTACTCCTTCCTAGTTCCTAAAAAATTGTGAAATAAAGTTCATGTTTACCTCATCTTGAAATGCTTAAAAATTTAAACACCTGAGTTTTTTTTTTTGATAAATTACTCATTATGACTGCATCTGACAAAAAAAAAAAAATTAATTATGCAAGGGTTAGTAAGAGAAGAGTCAGAGTATTTATTGCACATACATATCATAGTTTTATACATAGCACCAAAGCCATTATATAAACAGGTACCCTGGACAGGGTGCTTTTGAATTCTATCCACTTATTTATCTTAGCATACCATTACACCAATATCTTGTCTGTGTTATTACTTTTATGCTTACGGTCGTTCAGGGACCTGCAGAGCTTCACCTGTCATCATGAAAATTTTTTAAAGTAATAATGATAACATTAAATAAATTTGTCCACAGGTCTGATGCATGGACTGCACTATCCCTCACACACTGGGTGGATGCACGGACTGCGCTATCCCTCACACACTGGGTGGATGCACGGGCTGCGCTATCCCTCACACACTGGGTTGATGCATGCACTGGGTGGATGCATGGACTACGCTATCCCTCCCACATAGGGTGGGAACATAGGGTGCCTGTTGCTGTCTCCCTGTACGTCGCCAATATAATGTTTGCAGACACGTTTACCATACACCCCGACTTTCCACCGTCTGGCTAATGTCTTTAATGAATGTGTGTGACATAATTAGTCTTGCTGATAGGACATAACACCGCAGTGAAAAGGCACAAGGTGAGGCACAGAGTACCGTGCCGCACTGAAGGGGGCGCATGTGAGCCCAACAGGTCCTTGCTGCTGTTCTGCTACTGCTACGCAGAAGCTTTAGGCGGCAATAAGTTAGAGACATAAGAAAGTCATGTGCACTGCAGCGCTCCGTTTATTTTTATTTTTTGTTCCGACTGGCTGCCAAAATGGAAGTTTATACATGTAAGCCTAAAAATGTCTCAAAAGTAGACTTTCACTGAAAACACAAAATGATAAGTAACGGAAGACCAACGCCGGAGCTAAAAGATCAAGTCGCTCTTTTCAAACGGAGTGGTACACCCGAAAAGACTGGCTTCTTAGCTAAATATGTACCTTACCTATGTGCGTGTGTAAAGAGGGCTGATGAGCTATCAAACATAGCCTGCACACTGGCTACTGGTTGTCTGTTGAATAGTGAACAAACTACTCTTTTGGGTTATTTGTAAATATATTTGTAAATCTGACTCCGAAGGGGCCAGTGCCTCACCAGCCACGAACCTCACCGCCCTTCATTGCGGTTGTTTAACTCAGTAATTGATATTTTGCAATAAAATGTACATTTGCTAATTATGGATATATTTGTATTTCCTTGAAATTAACATAACAGGCATAACATGAATAGGAATTTAGCATGCGTTTCAGAGTTTTTACAAGGTTTTATTTAATTTTTTTTTATTTCTCATTTATAGAGTTAATGTCTTACTGCCTTAAAGCCAGCATCTATCCTAATCTAGGCTAGGCTGCAGTGGCAGTAAGATAGCAGCAAAAGGTACTGTTTAAGCGTTAAAATGTAACTGCAGACAACTACAAGCCGAGAGTCCACATATCTATAACTGTAGACTCTGCTTTCGACTGAATGACTCCTGAGGGGATCTGCCGATGACCCATAAGTAGTAGAAGTACATCCTTTGCGTGGCACACTGCTATTCGCCGCTGATTTGGTGTACACAGGACCATCGAACACTTGTGTTTGTTTGTCAAGTCCCTGACGATCTCGCATTTGCGTCCTCCAATACGTACTCCCTGTTTTTTAACTACATTTCTGTCCTTTGCCAGCAGCAATTTCACTTCATCCTCAGTTACTTTTGAAAGCAGGCCGCCTGGGTTTGCTGCTAAAACAGCACCATCAGACATGCACACCATGGACCAGTCAGCATACAAGCCCGCCTGGAACATGTAGCTCATGTATTTCTTCCAAAATTGCACGTCCATGTCTTCTGTCGTTATACGGTTCTCCTCTAGATCGTCGTTACATACGACCTATACAAAATAAAATGTACAAGACCCAGCACACCTGCATTTATAACATTTTCTAGTGACGTTGCACACGTGGCACGCACTTCATACGTAATCACACATGGCAGCCTATCAGAAGCGGCCGATTGGTTTCGTGCAATTAAAACAGCCAATGAAACCCGACACGATAAACAACGACATTCAGACAGCAAGAAAATTTCCCCCTTGTTGTTTTTGTTTTAAAAAAAATGTCATCTTTGTGGGAAAATAGTTTACCGTTTTCGTGTAACACAAAAAAGAGATGTCTCGCACGGTAGAAATAGCATCGTAAATATCCGTATTGTATTCAACAGATAGTGGAGTAAAGTCCAATGTATTTCGAATGCCATTTTTATCAAATGTAGGCCTGACAACAGACTACAACAACCAAGTACCTAAGATACTAAAACCGTAAAATATTTTTTACTTAGGCTAGCTCCTCGAGATGAGGAACATAATAAAAAAACATTTCGTAAAATATCCTGAAGCACGTGTTCCTTGTTACTTACATGATACATGGTATGTAGAAACAAAGCCATTATGTATGAGTGTACAGTGTATTACAATTTGCAAGTAACGTATTAGAATTATACCAGACTTAACAAGAACTATAGAAACAAAGCGACTATGTTTTATGTTTTATGTTATATTAGCGATAGACGTACATATCTGTGATAATTAAATCATCTTTTCGCAATGAAGAGCCTTAATGTGCTGATGACGGTGCAATTTGAATGCACACATAGTATAGGGATGTAACCCCCAGGGTCGGGAGATGAGCTCAGATGGCTCCTACAGGTACATCTACAGGTACAGGTACAGGTACAGATATGTGGCTCTGCGGTCTAATCCCTTAGTGCGCTGCGCGGACCACCACGACGCGGGTTCGGAGCCCGCCCGCTTTCTCCGTCCGTTGCAATGTGAATGGCTTAAGCAGTAATTACAGTGCAATGCTACGTATCATGGCTATTAAAATATACTCTGTAACATGGTATTTTGCATCTCAGTACTTTTCCACTTTGCACCACGTAGGCAAAAACCTGGACGGACCGTTTCAGTTTCCCTTCTTTCAATTTCACTTTCGCTTTTTTACCCTGGCCGATCTTTAAATATTCAAGTAGGCAGCAGAGAGTAAACTTGTTACAAAATATCGTGACCGACGATTTGTTTGCGTGCTAGTTTAAATGTACAATGCATCCACCCATAGTTGAAAGTATAAGGTGGTTACTTGTGCATTAACCCGGTAGTGATAATGTTAATCCGAGCTCCCTGTGACCCACTGGTGGAACCATTTCCAGTTTCATAGCACATTGGTGCTTCGGGAGTTCAGACCGATAGCCGCTGCAACCGGAAAAGTCGATGCAGACCGATGAGAGTACAGATACACACACACAGGCGGATATATATTTATGTGCTGCCGTAACTGATTACCAAATTTTACCCAGTGTAGGACATGTTCTCGCTTTCAACTACTGTCCAGCCACAGGTAAGAGGGCAACATCGGTTAAATAAAAGGGGACTGATGCGGTGCTGTCGGACCCTGGGGACAGCGTGCAGCCTTCCTGGACAGTATTACGGGGCCGGATAGGTATTTAGTTTATTGTCAAGACGCGATCTACGCACTACTAAAGCGTTTCACTCGTATAAAAAAGAAATGTCATCAGGACGCACTGCAGCATCAGGGCCCACTCAGGTGTCTCCGGTAAATTAGCGTGTAAATCAGCATCTCTGTCAAGTATGGATCAAACAGCGTTACTCTGTACTAATGTCTGCAGCTGGTTGCACTGCTGTCTCCGGTAAATAAGCACGCATTACCGGTGCTGGCCAGTAATGCAGTATTGTATATGTTTTTACAGCTGTAGTAGGTTTTACAAGTTCAACATTCAGAAGTACCGCTATCCCTTTACTCGGTATATTTGTATTTTAGCGTGTAGAGCCCTATTCGGTTAGACACCGGTAGCAGGTAATGCTGTGGTACGCTACGTTAGCCGCTACAGCTGCTTTTGTTTTTTAAAAAGAATAATTTATTGCAATTCTTAATTGTCGCTGGTATTACTGTTCGCGTCGTGATTTTACGACTGCTACAACACTCCATTTTAGAAAAAGTTAGACCACCTAATGCTACTTGTGTTAAAGTCAGCAAAATCATGGTTTGCTCCAGGTGCTAAGTTATGCGGTATGACTTATTTCGCTGAAGCAAATTTATTTTCAGAAAAGCCGTTTATTCCATTCTAAAACTATTCTTTCCCAGGTGACAGTCCCTTTGAGTCACCTCATCAATACCTTCCATTCTGTAAAGAACTGTGTGTGTAGCTGCTCATGTCAACACCAGCAAAAAGATGCCTCTCAAGACACCGGCCTGGAGGCCTGGGAGGTAAACTCCTCCTACGTCATAATTTCTCAACCAATAAGCATGCCACCTGCTCACATCCAATTTACTTTTGATGTTCTTGGGTCCTGTATGTAATGGGAGATGTAGGATCTAAACTTTCATTTAGTTGCCTTGACTTGTGGACTTAAATTTAATTCTGCAGACTACTTAGTAATCCTGTTTCCCAAAAGTTATGCAATCCACTTGTGACACAGGTTTGATCATTTCTCTTTGACTTGACATCTCATGACCTGCTGTATGTCTGCAGTCATCTTTGAACTTGAGGGACCTGGGCTTGGTAGACCTGAAACTAGACAGTCTGAACAGCTTAGTGGACCAACTGCTGCCTGGCCTGTCTCCGGCCAAGCAGTCCTCAGCGTGTGACGGCTGGAGGATGTCCCATATCTCTACTGCGTCTTTCCTACAGAACAAGTATGGTGTGTGAAGGGTGCAGCTTTGACCTCCCTATCGTCATTCTTTTACTTGTAATTGGTCGGAAGTTAATTACAGTCCAAGCGATAATGCTGATATTATCTGTTGGTCTGTTGCCTTTTGTTTTTAAAAGCACGCTGTTCACCTTTTTTAGGGTTATCCTGTCGAGCAGAAGGTGTTTTGCGTTGTCTTCCCTTTTGTAGACGCAGTCCTACACCCCTGCAGGCAGTCTGTATGGGTCTTCACAATTGGCCAGGTATGCAACAGTGTTTTTAAAAAGTCTGTGTTTTGCTTTTTTATTGATAGTATTAAAAGTTTTGCGTATTATTTTTAATATTTCAGTGTGGATACAATGTCGGGGATTTAAGACGCTGCGATCCAAGACCAAGCGTCTGCAGTCCAGCTCTGTGGAGTCAAATACCTTTACTCCAGCATTTATGAAGGTTTGCCTGAGTACTTTAGCAGTTCTACGAAGCAGTTCAGTAACACACAAAAAATTGAAGGAGTGGGCCAATGTTTTTTCAACTTAGTATGAAATCCTCAAGTGCTAGCAGTGTTGAGAGTGGTGGTCTAGCATTTATTTTCTATTCTGTGTTAGACTGGCTCAGTCCATATGGTACTTTTTTTAATACATGGCCTCTCATAAGAGTTTGCCTCATCTGAGAATGAAGAATTTTTTTTTTTTTCTACTGAAATATTGTGAGGTGAGAGGAGATTGATATGATCCTCTGGTTTTAATTCTCTACTTTTGTCTTGTATCTTGAAAATAAACATGAGATAAGAATATTAGTGGTAAAATCCCCTGATTTACATCACTAACTTCTTGCTGAGAACTGAATAAATTGGAAAGGGGGGGGGTGGAACTTTCTGTAATTTCAAATGGTTAGATAAAGGCCACGTCTGGGTCAAAGGTCACATTCTTACCTTAGGACAGCGTGTCCAGCTCATCCCAAAACTTAAAACAAATTCTCTCAAATATTTCCAAATCGCTGTAAAATACCTACGTCATGATCATTCTGGTTTTTATAATACGTGACTTCAAATACAAATGACCACATGCATTATATGTGGTGTATAAGGAGGGCAGAAAAAATAAGAGATAAGCAAATATTTAATGTGTGTTCTCTGCAGTTCACAGTGAAACACAGCGCTGCACATTCGTTTGTGCCTCCTTGTATTCAGAGGCAAACGTAGTTATGAAATTCATTTGAAAATGATAAGGACAGACATAAGGGACAGTTACTGTACTCACCAATGTAAGAGAACAATGTTTATGTACTGCTGGGATATATTTTTTAATGCTTTTTTTGTACAATGTGTAGAGCAAGTGACAAGCTATCAGTTGGACAATGTTAATGCTATATTACTGTTGTGTACACTATTTACACTTAAGCAGTAATGTTTCTACGTTTCATTCAGATAATTTTTCATATAAATTTGTTTTATTATTTTTTGTTCAGATAGAATCAAAAACAAGAACCTTTATAGCAAAAAATCTGATTTAAAAACAGTTTGGGTACCTATTTGTGCAGGGTCTCTTGTTTTATATGGAAAATGTTATTCTCTGCACGTGTGTGTGTGTGTGTGTGTGTGTGTGTTTATATCTTACCCAGTAGAGGTTATACTGTGACATGTTTAAATAAGTGTAATGAGGATAGTCCTATGATCTGTTAATCCAGTATTTTCAATCTGTTATTTCCTAGGGTATTTTTACAAGGGACAAAGGACCAGATCTGGAGTCTCTGGACAAGCTGCTGAAAGGCAAGAACCTTCCTGAAAGCCAACATGATGCCTTCAAGACTGGTTTTGCAGAGGGATTTCTCAAGGCTCAGACGCTAACCCAGAGAACACAAGGTCAGTGTCCACACTAACTTCCAATCATTCAGGTCCCACAGCACAAGGATTTACTTGTATTTTCATATCCCTGGTTTTTATAGCTGAGAATTTTTTATGGGATGTAGCAACATGTTTATGTATCTGTCTTATGTCGATGTCTTGTGACAAAAAAAAATGTGTAAAGATAAGAAGATAAATACCGTCCACACAAAAACAGTGTTTTTGATAACGTCAGGGCTTGTCAGGCATTCATTTTGTCAATGGCACAGCAATGCCAGTGCATTACATATGCAAGTTAATTCAGTTACAGATGGGTACTTGGTCTATGAACTAGTGTTTTTTTGTACAAGTTTAATTTGTACACTTAATGTATGGTGTCTGGCTGCAATAATAAATAGAGAATAGAGAGATTAATACAGAAGGCATTATAAACATATATAATTTTATATATTTTGGGGTTAATTGCTTTGTTCTGCGCTGTTTTAATGGAACATTATTACTTATACTGATTTTTAAAATTGCATGGGAGGAAAAAAATCAGGGCTCAAAAAATTTGAATGAGCACGTGCCCCAGTTTTGGAATAAGCGTAATGTCGTCGTTTGGCGTTACCTGACAGCTGCACTGTTTTAGTAAGTCTGTGTTGTATTTATAGAAAAAACAGATATAAACCATCTTTATCACTAACAACTAATTTTGACAAAAAAAGACATATAAGCAGCAACGAAATGGGACTGGCTTGTGGACTTGCTAATAGCTTCGACCTGTGGGCAGTGTTGGCAAGGCCCACCTATCCTCTGTTCTCATCACTCCAACAGACTCTCTGAGGAGGACTCGATTGCTTCTCTTTGTGCTTCTGCTTCTGGGCATTTATGGCCTCTCCAGAACGCCCTATTTATCAGGTAAAGACACCTGATCCCACATTGTGTGAACAAGTAATGGGAAAAGCAACTAACTTTTGTGCTGTAGGTTTGGAGTTAATTCTAACACAAACCTCTGAATGGTCCTGATCTTTACAGGCAGCCCATTTGGAATGGAGTGTTACTTTTTATACAAATCAAGCTTTATTAGTTTTACCTCTGCTAGTTGCCATGCTGACTGATGCGCATGTTTGTATGGGGGTGTGAACTTTGACCTTGTTTCTGACAGTGCGATTCCGAACCACGTCAGGCCTGGATGCTGGCGTGGACCCCATCCAGCTGAAGAATGTCACCTTTGAGCATGTCAAGGGTGTAGAGGAGGCCAAAACTGAGCTGCAGGAGGTTGTCGAATTCCTCCGGAGCCCCCAGAAGTTCACAGTCCTCGGTGGCAAGCTGCCCAAAGGCAAGAATGCGACTTTTGACCCAGACGTGACCCTGGCTTCCGTTCTCTGTTACACTCAGATGCATCTTACGCTTGCCAGACAAAAATTCACTTGCATGGAAGTTCAGTTGCTTTAGTGAAACGTAGGTGTATATGAGCCTCTGGTTTTTATTTCATGTGTGTTTACTGGAACAATCTATAAAAAAAGCAATCTATGTAAAAACGTGTTGCACTTGCTTTTAGCAGGGGTGCTACAGTTGATTTGTCGCCAGAACTCAGGAAATTTTTACCCCCAAATGATTCGATCAGTCACATGTCATGGCCAGTTGTTATGTATTGTTTGTGTAATATTTTTGAGCATTTTGTTTGTGACGTTAGTGAATAGCCTAAGCGTTTGTTAAGCCTAAGTTGTTTGTTCTGTCCTCCTCATACCCCATATATAATTTGACAGGTTAACTTATTCCTCCATGACCACAACATCAAAATTCCATTAACTTATTTAATGCACTAAGTAACAAAAGATGAAATTAAAATGTAGGAAAAAATATCAGTGTTAAAGAAATCGACATGGCATTTAAAATTTAAAAAAGTGTAACAAATAGACTGGTGATAAGGGGGTGGGGTTATGTGTCACTCATGTAGCTCCTCCCCTTCACCTGTTGTATCTCTTCCCCTTTGATGATGTTATCTTTTCAGTCGTATTCAACACCTTTTCTCTGCCAGCAAATTGACAAATGCATAATATCTTGCACAGCGACAGCGCTCTGACAGTTTCACAATATTTACAGATGAAATTGGACGTACACAAACAAAATGGTTAAACGAATATGCGCATATCAGCTACTAGGTAACAACCGATGATGCTGTCAGAATAAAACAAATAATGGAATTTCAACAATATGGGGCTACATTAAAGGTGAAGTGACCAGAATAAGATAATTAATGTTCAGAAAACGACAAATAGCATGTCATTATTCAGTTTTTTATTATTTATTTTTTTATTATTTTTTCTTTTATTATTTAATGATAATTTAATAAAGCCTTTGCACTTAATTTGTTGAAAGAAGCCATACCTGGGATTTTTGTTGGTAATGACAAGGTGCAACAAACACTTTCCCAGATCTTGTACATTACTGGTTATGTAGTGCTGCAATGAAATGATTTTCAAAAGTGAAATTAAATATGAAGGTGTTTTGATATCGTCTGATATCATGAGGTCGATAATCGCTATAGACCATAAAAAAATATCTTGATTGTAGCATCTGTAGTATCTAAGCATAGCATGTAGTTTGAGGTGCTCACAAGGGTGTCAGCGGTTAGCGCCGGTGCTTCGTAACACCCAGGTCAGGGATTTGAATGTCTGCTAGTGCCGGCCCTAAGATCGGATGAAACAGGAGGGCCACATCAGGAAGGGCATCCGGAGTGACAAATCAGTGTATGGATCATTAACTGGGGGCTGGACAGTCTGCTGTGGTGACCCCCTCATAGGGAGCAGCCAAAACAAGGAAAGAAAGCTTGAGGTGCTCATGGAAGTCCCATTCTTACACTATGTGCAGGTATTTTGCTGATTGGTCCTCCGGGAACTGGGAAGACGCTGCTGGCGCGGGCCGTTGCCGGCGAGGCGGACGTGCCGTTCTACTATGCCTCGGGGTCAGAGTTTGACGAGATGTTCGTTGGCGTGGGCGCCAGCCGCATCAGGAACCTCTTCCGTGAGTTATGCCCTCGGCAGCCAGAGCCTGAGAAGCAGATGCTGTGATTTGTCCAGGCTTTCTGAAATATGTGTGTCCCTCATATAACCCCCCCCCCTCTCCAGGCGAGGCCAAGGCCAACTCACCCTGTGTGGTCTTTATCGATGAGCTGGACAGCGTGGGCGGAAAGCGTATCGAGTCGCCCATGCACCCATACTCCAGGCAGACCATCAACCAACTGCTGGCAGAGATGGACGGGTAAGGCCCACTGACGGGGTCTCCGTCACTCACACATTTGCTCAGCTCAGGTGTTACATGCTCACCGACCTTTCAACGCCCGCAGGTTTAAACCAAACGAAGGTGTCATTGTCATCGGAGCAACTAACTTCCCTGAAGCTTTGGACAAGTACGTTAATTCTTACTGTGTGTGTGTGTGTGTGTGTGTGTGAGAGATCGCACGGATGACAAATACTTTATAATATGTTGAACTGTTCAAAAAAGTGCAGAAACTACATTTTTCTGTGCAAGTACTTTTGCAGACAATGTAGCTATGTTTGTTTTGCCATTATTTAACATGAGGTGACAAACCTGTCTGTTTTGATACGATATCTTCAATGTTCTTTATTGTTAGCGCTCTGATACGACCGGGCAGGTTCGACATGCAGGTCACGGTTCCAAAGCCAGATGTGAAGGGCCGTACTGAGATCCTGAAATGGTACCTCAAGAAAGTTAAAGTAGACTCTGGTATGTTTTATTTTGGAGGAATTAGGGTACTTTTCAGTGTAGACAGCTTTGACATAGTCAGACGAATGTGCTGTTTTGTGCTTCTGGTTTTTTCTCTGCAGCTGTTGATGCAGTGATCATTGCCAGGGGGACCGTGGGCTTTTCAGGGGCAGATCTGGAGAACCTCGTCAACCAGGCCGCACTGAAGGCAGCGGTAGATGGGAAGGACCTGGTCACCATGAAGGAGCTGGAGTTCGCCAAGGACAAGATCCTTATGGGTGAGAAGTGGGCTCCAGGGCAGGTGCGGGAGTGGGACCTCCTGGCAGAGTGACAGGCAGCATGGATCATGACCTCTGTCTCGCCAGGCCCAGAGCGCAGGAGCGTGGAAATAGATGAGAAGAACAGAACCATAACGGCGTACCACGAGTCCGGGCATGCCATTGTGGCGTACTATACCAAAGATGCCATGCCCATCAACAAAGCCACCATCATGCCGCGGGGGCCGACGCTGGGTCATGTGAGTGAGCCACATTTCTACTGCTCTGGTAGTGTGCAGGGAGCCAAGGG
>JABJVR010000065.1:3551219-3570094 GCA_025773905.1 Chitala chitala
CTGGTTTCTTGAACATGACAATGAGTTCACTTTACTCAAATGGCCTCCACAGTCACCAGATCTCAATCCAATAGAGCTACTTTGGGGTGTGTTTACACTGTTCTTGGATACTGTAACAGTGGAACTTCCTCTTGGGGATGAATAAAGGAAGTTAGTAAAAGTAGGTAAATATAATCAATCAATCATCTAAATAGCACTACACCAAGAGCCAAACAACTTCAACAACTGCACTGAAAATGCACCATTCAGCTTCAGTCGTGTTCACATGCAGCAGCTACGGCTCAAGAAACAGGTCGATTGACTTGGGGCATGTAATACCACCTTCGACCCCTAAAAACAGATAGTTACGTGACTACATGACACCTTACGAATGTGGAGCTCATGGTGTTGTTTGCATGTAAAGACACAGATCTGCACTGCTTTGGCACGTCTGCTAAATTGGCAGGTGTGGCCCACAATACAGCTTTTTGTTCATTTCTGAGGGTCTGCAGATTTCCAAGTAAAACTGCCTGTATGTCTTCATTGAGCCAGTTGTACTGTTACTGTTCAGTAATTACTCGGACGTGAATGTAAATTGAATGTGCTTTAATAAAGTAAAAAGAAAACAAACTCAACAGCCAAATCTTCTGAACGTCACTCAGTGACGATAACAAAAACAGTGATGCAACTGTACAACATAGCTTCTCAGCATGGAGCGTATTTGCATTTTAGCTGATGGTTTATGTAATGGAACATCATATAATTCATCTCTGCATTGTTTTTTTTGTAAGTGCTAAATTTGAACCTGCAGCCCTGGAGGTGCGGGGTAACAGGGCTACTTACCGGGCCACTGTGCTATTTTGAGTCATGGGTGGCAAAACCATATTGGTTAATGTTCAAAATGTTCAAGCTCACAGGCCTTTTCATGTACAGACTAGGATGAGAACTGGTAATGTCCACACAGATATTCATCTGTGCAAAAATATATACAGTTAGGGAAAAATTTATTTGAACCCCTGCTGATTTTGTAAGTTTGCCCACTAACAAAGAAATGATCAGCCTATAATTTCAATGGTAGGTTTATTTGAACAGTGAGAGACAGAATAATAACAAAAAAATCCAGAAAAATGCATTTCAAAAAAGTTATAAATTAATTTGCATTTTCATGAATGAAATAAGTATTTGATCCCCTATCAATCAGCAAGATTTCTGGCTCCCAGGTGTATTTTATACAGGTAACGAGCTGACATTGGGAGCCCTCTCCACTCATTACCTGTATAAAAGACACCCGTCCACAGAATTTCTATCTTCCATTCACACCTCACCACCATTATGGGCAAGACCAAAGAGCTGTCACAGGATATGAGGGACAATATTGTAGACCTGTACAAGACTGGGATGGGCACCAAGACCATCAGCAAGAAGCTTGGTGAGAAGGAGATGACTGTTGGAGTGATTATTTGCAACTGGAAGATGCACCAATTGCCCTTGGTCTGGAGTTCCATGCAAGATCTCACCTCGTGGAGTTTCAAGGATAATGAGAACGGTGAGGAATCAGCCCAGAACTACTTGGGAGGAACTTGTCAATGATCTCAAGGCAGCTGGGACCATAGTCACCAAGAAAACAGTTGGTAACACAGTATCAGGTCCCCCTGCTCAAGAAAGTGCATGTACAGGCCCGTTTGAAGTTTGCCACTGAACATCTGAATGATTCAGAGGAGGACTGGGTGAAAGTGTTGTGGTCAGATGAGCCCAAAATCAAGCTCTTTGGCATCAACTCAACTCAGCAGGATTTCAGTCCTGAAAAATCAGCAGGGGTTCACATAAAAAAAAAAAAAAAATTTCCCCCCCTTAACTGTGACTTAATTACCTTCTCTGCAAATTATTTAGGTTTCTATGTCCTTTGCTTCATGTACTGTGGATGTTGGAGTTTACACCATGGGTTTTACACCAGGGGAAGGGTTTAAGAGTTAAAGTTTATGTAAGGCCCCACATTCCTGCCTGTTTCCTGTCTGCATTTCAACATGAAGCTGTTTTTGCTGGTACCAGGTTCTGTGGATATCCTTTATCAAACTCCTGCGCTTTTTCGTGGTCTGAGCAGAGAAGCTAAAGAATGCAATAGAGGTGTCATGCCCCGCAATCAGCGATCGCCAGACTCGGTGCATTAGTGCAACATAGATAAAAACACCACCTCGCAATCAACCCATTGCGAAGTATTGAGCTTTCATGCTTTTACCGACTGATCTGAAAACTAACTTGTCTTGTGTGCTTCTCTCCCTGTGTCTCTGCCCGCACCCGGTCCTTCCTCTATTCTCCATCCCTGTCTTCGTCTCGGCCAGACCTACTCGGATACCCGACCTACGCCTGCCCCTTGGATCTCGACCTCACCTTAACCCTTTGTGTCAGTGCAAATAAATCCTGGTCTGCACTCTGGAATCCCCTGTGTCTGGCTTCTCTGTTACAGGAGAAAATTTGCTGCTTAAAAACTGAAGTGACTCCTACTTTTCTTTAATATTCAATGCATGTGTTGATCCAGGTATTTAAGTGATTAATGAATTACAGAATACTATGTGTTATATGGACTTTCATGTTTTATTGTCTTTAACATTGTATTGGTTAATCTATTATTGAATGTGTATGATCAATCATTAATTTTTATATTGATAGCAATAAATTTAGTAGTAATCAACTTTGATTATTCTGATGTATTTTTTTTAAATATTCGATTCAGAGTAATCATTGTTTTTTTTTGTTTATTATTCATGTATACGTTTTAAGTCTTTTAGATGACTCTTCATGTGACATATTTTGGGGTGAAAAACGTGTGTAAAGGTTGTTTTTGTGGGTGCGGGTTTTACTTCTAACTAATGAATTTTAATTTGACCACTGTCTTAAATATCAATTACATGATTGCTTATCTTTGTTCTTCCTGATCATTGCATCTATTTGGGTTCAGTTAATTTATTGAGAGAAAACAAGTAACAAAGAAGAAAGTTGAGATTCTGAAAATCTGTAACAAAAACATGAATGATGCATTAGAATGATAATCTTAACAGCAGAATCAGAGCAGGAAATGTCTGGATAATTTAGCATGGTGCTTTATTCAAACTGTTTGTTTATTACCCAACCATTTATCCTGTTTGAACTTGTGGGTGTCAGTCTAGGGAGCAAGGCACGGGATACCCTGGACAGGGTACCAGCCAATCACAGCAATTGTATTCAAATTGTCATAATTAATATACATGTGACTGTGTGACCATGCCCCCTTTTTCTGTAGTCTCTGTCCCCTTGTTACTCTGCCTAAGTGTTGTGTTCTTATCTGGTGTTTATTTTGAGGAGCACTGCTTAAGTCTCTGTTCTCCCTGGCTCTTTGCCAGGTGTTGCTGGCCTTCTAGGCTGTATGTTACTTTTCTCCTCTTAGTGTTAGAATGTTTTTGAGAGTGTAAATTTGGTTTACAGCTATTTGTTTATCCTTGTGTATCTTCATTGAGTCCTTGTATGTTTGTAGTGTTTTTCTGACCTAGGTTCCCCTTACTTCCCATTTCCTGTTTATATTTCATCCTGTGTTCATCTTAGTCCTTATTTTCTTGATCACAGTGTTAGGACCTGTGTTCATGTCTTCCATGAGAGTCCCACGGGTGTTAGCTCCCCGTACATCCGCCTTGTTCCCTGAGTACACCATGGTTTTTGTCAATAAACTCCACCTTTGCAATTAGACCTTCCCTTGTCTTGTGTTCCACCTTCCACTATCCAGACAAAACACCATAGACAGGTGCCAACACGCAAACACCTAAGTGATTATTAACAGGAATTTAATCAAAAATATACTGCAAAAATACGCAACTCTTCAGAAATTATGAGGCAGCACCAAAACGTCTTCATCCTTCTTTTAATAGCCTTTTTAAAACGACTAAAGCTTGTTGGGTATTTCTGGATTTTCCAGAAATTTAACTTATCTATGGACTATTAGATGCATAACATACAATCTTGGATGTAATAAGATTATTTCTACAGTTAACAGGGGCGGCAGCAGTAACTTGATATTGAAGGAGGCCGCAATTTAAAACCTAGCACCTGGAGAATACACAATACACTGAAAGTAAAAGTGTTGGGTGAAAACTTAGAAGTGTTAATATGTTTAACAGCATATCAAGTTTGCGTTAACATAGAAAGGAGTATAATGGTGTGTCCCCTCCCCCAAACGACTTTGTTTAGACTTCTCGTTAGAAGAGTTATTGCATAAAACGGTTTAGTCAGCACATTTGGCTCAAAACCCGAGTTCTTCACCAAACAGACTCCGGGGGATTCCCACCTTGGGGGCCCACACAGCTCTATACTTTCACTTTCGTTACAAAAAGCGGATAATAAATTTAGTTTCGCCGGTTTGGGCGCCCATATTGTCTCTTTCACTGTACTTATTATGAGACGTTCACGCTTGATTGTTTTTCTTTTTTAATTCAATAAATGTGTAGATATACATTTCGCATAAAATACGCTTGCACAGACAGAAACGGTAATGATATTTTTTCCTGGTTTACGGTCGGAATGGTGAAGAGATGTACTTCATAAGTGACATTATGACTTTTGCATTGTTTCTCCTGGATGACACTGTTCTCCTTTTATAACGAAGCGGACAAATGAAACGTTATTGTTAATGTTGGTGTAATAATAAACGCAGGACACGCTGTTTCTGGTTACTTCGTGGAGGCATTCTCGGGTCACTTTCTCATAAAAATATATGTACATACTGTATGTGCAGCACGTGCGTTTGCAAGGTCATTGCATTAAAAATGTTACAGTCTACAAAACAAACGAGTCGGTATGTGGTGTTGCGGAGGGGAAACCAAAACGTGATTTTTAAAATACGGTCAAAAGTGCACGTCTTAAAATATCTTTGTG
The DNA here is from genome assembly GCA_025773905.1 of Chitala chitala. NCBI lineage: Eukaryota > Metazoa > Chordata > Actinopteri > Osteoglossiformes > Notopteridae > Chitala > Chitala chitala. Next base: position 3,556,098 of record JABJVR010000065.1, read on the forward strand.
CGACACCACACGACTCTTCGTTTTAGAAAATCGTAAGAAAATGTTGTGTTTATATTATGTAAGACCCCAATACCAGCGTTGCGGGGTTTTATTTGAAAATACTATGTAATTATTAAAAATGTGAATTTGTTTTTATGTACATATTATTTTTAGGCATGACAAATGAAATGATTCAATTTAATAAAAGCACGAATTAGATTAGTCTGTACAGCAAAATCCAAAGATTTATTGAAACACATAACAGGAAAAAACTTTGCATCTCACAGAAAATGTACAGTTTCCCAGAAATCAGATGGGTATGAAGGAAGGGAGTGTCCTCAACGAGATGTTGATATAACTGAGGCTATAAAGGCGACAGCGGAATCTTAGTTTAGGTTTCTCTTTCAGACATGGACGGCAGCATTGTACCGTTGCTTATAATCTTCTAGGACAAGAAAACTGTTTACAGGTACCAACTATTATTTATATTCTTTGCTTCATATTTAGAAGAAAATAGAAGTCCAATGTGTATTTAAACTTAACCGGTTAACCTTAATAAGAATATAATGTATATATTAAGTTTCTGGTTTGATGCACGTACGCTTACTTTTTTCTTTCTGTCGTTAAAAATATATTGGACAAAAAAATTGGTAAACTAAATTATTAGAATATATGCTTAAATTGTTGATTTTTGTTCCGAATTTTTTGTGCCTTTAAGATGCTCTTTACACATCTTGATCACATATTTTCTTATTTATAAGCTACCGTGCTGTCTATGCACTTATCTGCCATGGGCTGTTAGATCTTAGATGCTCTTGAAAAGTCACAGTAAATATTGCAGTGACTAGAATTGTCCGATAGGTGGAGGTATATATATAATTTACTGTAAACACTTCCAACTGTTTCCGTCTCATTTGTCATCTTGAATAAACATGTTCAATATCCTTGTGGTAACAAACAAAACACAGATAGATGTAATTAATGTGGATTTAAGAGGGGCTGTGAGAAATACCTTTCAGGATTGTTTTCTAAACTATAACATGTTTAATTCAATGCCCTTAACATTGACCAAATAAATTTTGGGTGTTTTATGCTGTAGTGTTAAATTAAGGCAAACTGTCTGACACTGTTTTTACTTACCCTATTCTAATTAATATTTTACTCTTTCTGTTTTCATTGTCTACTTTTTTATTTGGTCAAAAAAGTGATGGGTGATCCAGATGACAAAATTGCTATTGTGGGTATTGACTGTAACTTTCCAGGAGGTAAGTTGTTTTGCTACCATTTATTACATATTTAAATACTACTAGATTATTTTTTTGTTGAAAATGAGCATTTATACTCGTTTACCCAATCACTAATGAGGTGCTACATTACTACATGGTTACCATAATGAAATATTATTATAATTTAGGTGAAGGGCTTCATAACTTCTGGAAAGTTCTGCTGGAAGGAAGAAACTGTGTAACGCAGATTCCAGAGGAGAGGTTTGACTGTACATACTGGTATGACCAAGATGAAAGCAAGCCTGGGAAGTCTTACACCAAGTCTGCTGCTTTGATTAACGGGTGAGATGTCCCAGGGTTTATGCTTGGGGAAAAAAAAAATATGAAACCCTCTTTCAGGTTACTGTAATCCATTTTAAATAATTACATAATTTGAGACACACCTGTCTGACTTTTGACACTGTTAAACATGTCAGATGCAATATAAAAAAGTGTATTCAGTACAAAAAACATGATGAACTCCATACATGGTTTGAGAAAATTAAGATATGTACTATTGTAGAAAAGTAAGCAAATGTTAGCAGAAGGTGTACTGGTCTCAGTAGATTTCTGTATCTCAGGTCAAAGTCACAGTGGTTTTATTGTAATTTCAGCCATATACAGTGAGTACAGGACACAGTGAAATGAAATAATGTTCCTCTAGGACTACGGTGCTAGACATAACAACATATAGCTGCACGAGATACACATATCTAAAGTTAAAAACTAAAGAGACCCTAACTACATAAAGTGCACGAGTGCAAAGGATGTGCAAACAGCGCAAATACAGCCACAAGACAAAACGTAAGAGATAGACAGTGTGCTGACTCATATGGGTTAAGGTGCAGCGGTGTTACAGCACACTGATACAGCACACTGACACAGAATACTGATACAGCACACTGATACAGCACACTGACACAGAATACTGATACAGCACACTGATACAGCACACTGACACAGCACACTGACACAGCACAGTGATACAGCTCACTGACACAGGGTACTGACACAGCACACTGATATAACACACTGACACAGCACACTGATACACAGCACACTGACATAGGGTACTGATACAGCACACTGACACAGGGTACTGATACAGCACACTGACACAGGATACGGACACAGCACACTGACACAGAGCACTGATACAGCACGCTGATACAGCGCACTGACACAGGACACTGACATAGGGTACTGATACAGCACACTGATACAGCACGCTGACACAGCACACTGACATAGGGTACTGATACAGCACACTGATATAACACACTGACACAGCACATTGATACAGCACACTGACATAGGGTACTGATGCAGCACACTGACACAGGGTACTGATACAGCACACTGATACAGCACACTGACACAGGATACTGACACAGCACACTGACACAGAGCACTGATACAACACGCTGATACAGCGCACTGACACAGGACACTGATAGAGCACGCTGATACAGCACACTGAGACAGGGTACTGACACAGCACACTGACATAGGGTACTGATACAGCACACTGACACAGGGTACTGATACAGCACACTGACACAGCACACTGACACAGCGCACTGACGCAGCACACTGACACAGCGCACTGACATAGCGCACTGACACAGCACACTGATACACAGCACACTGATACAGAAAACTGATGGTGTAAACAATATAGGCTACCTGGCAGCCATAATACAGATATAATAAGTTAGTGTGTGTGTCAGTTCAGTCCTTGAGTGTTGAGAAGCTTCATGGCTTGTGGGAAGAAACTATTTCAACCGAATGCTTCAGTGCCTTTTTCTGATGGCAGGAGTGTAAAGACTGTGCAGCGAGTGGTGTATATAACTATCCAGTCTGCTAAACACAGCTGTCTCCTCATTTTACAAGTATCCTGGGGTCATTGGGTGCTTTGAGTCTTTTAACATCACACAAATTTTGCTAGGTGATTATAAAGATTCTGCTTACTTCCCATACTGAATTGTATACTTGTTGAAATAACATCAAAGAAAGCAGTGTTCATGTGCTTTCACTGTTAGTGTATTCAATACATTTTCCCAAACCAAAGCACGAAACTGCACTGACAAACACACAAAAGTGCTTAACAAATTACAGGACTTAATATATAGTTCTCTAGACTAACACACAAAACTACTATACAGTAAGATCTAAGATAAAAACGAAATTTCTGACATTTAAATATGCATATTCTACTACGGAGAGATTTAATCTAGGAAGTTGCTGTCAAATGTATTAATCAATAGGTTGTCACAAGCAGGACTGGTTCTTTAGTTAGAAAAATTTGGCAGTTGCTTAGGGCAGTAAGTGGGAGAGGGAATCAATATGGCAGCACGGAAAGAGATTAAACAACGTTTAAATTTCGTGTAAACGCACACGGTTCAACTTCACTGGAAGTGATTCCTGAATAACTGCTGGAGTTTTATGCTTCCAGCAGGGGGAGCAATATTCACACTCAAGCCCACAGTCAGAATGCAAGGTGTTTAAAAGAAGTTGGCCACAGTTAGACCATCAAAAACGAACGGATTTATAAGTGATATTGGTTTCTGATTGTCATTAATAAACAGATTGGAATGATTTTTTTCCTATTCTGCAGGTTTAATGAATTTGATAACAAGTTCTTTGGAATCGATGATGATGAGGCAAGCCAGATGGATCCACAACACAAGCTCCTGTTAGAATGTTCTTACAGATGCCTGGAGATTGCTGGACTGCCTGTAGAAGCAGCCAGTAGAACAAGAACAGGAGTTTTTATAGGTAACGGATCTGCATGGTAAAGTACTGACAGTTCACTAGTGTAGTTTACTGGTTATTTTGGTTCATTGTGTTAGATGGAACATGGTCCGTGTGTGATTGGTGAATATGTTAATATGTAAGTTTACGTTAAGTATACTAAAATGACTGAGAAAAAATATCACCGGGGAGAAAACGTAAAAGCCGTAAGAGATTCCCACTGCTAAGAAAATAAAAAGTAAATTTAAATCCTGTACTGTGACGTTTCTGCATTTTCACATTAGGTATAATGAACCGCGATTTTGAGCAATCGGCCATGATTATAGATGAAATCAGCCATCATACTGCAACAGGAAGGGCGATGAGCATGGCAGCGCATAGGATCTCCTACTGCTTCAACTTCACTGGACCTTCTCTGGCCATTGACACTGCCTGTTCATCCTCACTTGTGGCTGTGCATCTCGCCTGTCAGGCCATTAAAAACGGTAATAAAAGTCACACTTAAACGTACAGTACCCATTGCCTACGTGTTGTCCCGTTCATTGCTCTACTTCTTCATTTCCGCTCATTTTTTATTCAAGGAGACTGTGAGATGGCTCTCTGTGGTGGTGTCAGCTGCATCCTGGATCCAAGAACCTTTGTAGCTCTTAGCAAAGCAAAGATGATATCACGCGATGGCACGAGCAAGCCGTTTTCCCACCAGGCGGATGGCTATGGAAGAGGGGAGGGGTGCGGGATGGTACTTCTCAAGCCACTGAAGAAGGTCGTGTGACACCTACGATAACTTGAGCCGCAATATCGGCAGCAAGACACAATGTGTACACCTCACTACAAAAACGTGCACAAAAACTTCTACTGTACTGTATGTGTTATCGACATTCTAATTTATATTTGTATTGATTTTAAAATATTCTAATAGCTTAAACCGAACACTTTCTCTTTTAAGTGGTCCATTTGTATTACTTTTCATTGCTTGACATTTGTTTTTGTTCATTAACAGGCCCTGAATGACGTTGACCACATATGGGGTGTCATAAGTGCAACCGCTGTCAATCAAGACGGCCGCACTGTCAGTCCAATTACCAGACCGTCTATGATCCAGCAGAAGGAGCTGCTGCGTAGAATTTACCCTAGACAGATCGACCCATCTCACATTCAGTACGTAGAGGCTCATGGCACCGGAACTCCGGCCGGGGATCCCACTGAAGCAAATAGCATCTCGAAGGTGATTGGACAAGCCAGAGCATCTGGTTCAGCTCTGCTTCGCATTGGCTCTGTGAAAGGCAACATCGGGCATACGGAGTCGGCAGCCGGCATGGCGGGACTAATCAAAGTGCTTCTGATGATGCACCACGAGACCATTGTTCCTTCACTCTTTTACTCTGAGGACGGAGGTGGAATTGATGCAGAGACACTTAACATAAAGATTCCCGCCACAGCAGAGACGTGGAAGGAGAGCGAGTCAGTTGGGAGAGTTGCTGGAGTGAACAGTTTTGGGTTTGGGGGGACCAATGCACATGTTGTTGTCAGACAATACAAGGAAACCAACGCTCAGCCAAAGAACGGGCCTTCCACTGGAATTTTTGTGCTGTCAGCCAACACTGAAAAGTCTATCAAAATGATGATTGAGAGCACAGCTCAGCACATAAGGATGGAGAACACAGTCAACCTTCAAGATTTAATGTATACGTCAGCATGCAGAAGAAGTCATGTGAAACACAAATATAGGAAGGCTTTCCAGGCGTCCTCTCTGAAAGACTTAGAAGGGCAACTTCAGTCATCCCTGACCAAAAAATTTGCCCAATCAAAGCTGGATCCCAGATTAATTTTTGTGTTTTGTGGAAATGGGCTTACCTACAGTGGAATGTGTAGACAGCTCTTGAAAAAAGAGCCTGTTTTCAGAGAAAAAATTGAGGAAATAGACAACCTGTTCAAAAATCACAGCAACACCAGTATTGTTCAAATGCTAGAAAATTACACTGAAGACTTCTCAGATGCTGACGTGGTCCAGCCTCTACTCTTTGCCATCCAAGTTGCCATTAGCAGTCTCCTAAAACACTGGGGCATTAGACCAGATGCCATTGTTGGACATTCTGTAGGAGAAGTTGCTGCTGCTCATTGTTCTGGTCTCCTGTCCTTGCGGGATGCAGTAAAAGTGATATTTTACCGAAGTACTTTGCAAGCCCGGGTCAGCGGTGGGAAAATGCTTGTTGTCAGCAATGTGGCAGTATCAGACATCAAGGCACTACTGAAGGATTTTTCAGGAAGTATTTGTTTAGCTGCTTACAACAGTCCTCAGTCCTGTACGCTATCAGGTGATGTGGATGCTATAGATAGTCTACATGACAGACTAATGAAATCATTCCCAAACCATACCTTGTTTCTTCGTGTTCTGAATGTTCCTGCAGCTTATCATAGTCATTGTATGGATCCCATCCTGAATGAAGTAGAAGAGAGCATAGGATCTTTGGAGGAGAATGTGACTGAAGCAGATCTTGTGTCAACAGTGACGGGGATGGAAGTTTCAAAGGGAGATTTTTCCACTGGAAAGTACTGGGCTCGAAACATAAGAGAACCTGTATGTTTTGAGCATGCTATAAAATCAGCAGCTAAAGGGAAGAGAAATCTGATTTTTGTTGAGATAGGACCCAGGCCTGCCTTGCAGAGGAACATCAAGGAGACCCTGGGTGAGGATATTACTGTTTTGCCCTCGGTACAACGAGAAAAGGACTATGAGACAATGCTCACCGTGATGTCCAGACTCTTTGAGCTTGGGCTGTCAGTAAACTGGGAGCAGCTTTACAAGGGGCACAAAGTACCACCAGCACCTTTTCCAAGGTATGAATTTGACAAAACAAAGAAAAAACTCCCATCGTCCGCTGTTTTTGCAAGCGCCGGAAGCGATCACCCTGTGCTCACCACCGTAAACCCCAACAGGTTCCTCTGCAGCACGTCCTCTGAAACGGCACCCTACCTTCACGAGCACAGGAACAACGGTGTTCCCATTATTCCAGGGGCCTTTTATGTTGAACTGGCCCTGGCTTCCTGCCTTGTGACTTCAAAGCCCAAAGTCCCGCTGAGCTCCTTGGAGCTGAACATCAGTTTTCACGCTCCATTTGTGCTGAAGTACAATTCTCCTGAACTGATGATTCACCTTGATGCGAAGGATGATGAAAAAACTGTAAAAATATGTTGTCTTTCGGCAACATACGCCTCAGGACACATCAGCTATAGGCCACAAAGCACAACTCAGCGGCGGACCATCTCTTTGGATTGTATTTATAAGCGATGTACCACACTTATGAGCTATGATGAATTTTACAAAGCAATCAGTGAAGTCGGATTTCAGTATGGCCCTATGCTCAGGAAAACTGGAGATCTGTACTGTGGGAAAGACTTCAATGAAGCTGTCTCCTCAGTGAAGGTTCCAAATGAAATTCTGCACCACCTACATGACTACTGTATTCATCCAGTTATTTTGGATTACCTTTTACAAATGTCAGCAGTGATTGGACGAGATGGTTCAATGTCAAACCCTGGGTATCCGTCATCCATAGACAGCCTGAGAGTGTATGAACCTTTGCAGGAAGAGATGATCATATACTTACAAGGAACTGAGATCCATTCTAAGTACATCATGGTATGTGGATGTTTTACAGACACAGCTGGTCGAATTTTGGTTGAGCTTAAACATGTAAAGATCACCAACTTAAGCAGTGGTTCTCATGATGTTAAAGAGCTCTTTTTTAACAATACATTTAATATCACTGCTGAGGAGAAACCCTTCTCCACTGTTAAACCCAAAGCGTTTGTGTTTGCTGACAAGCTAGGGGTGGCTGATGCTTTAAAAGAGCACCTACATCCAGACTCTAATTTTGTGTCTCTTGGAAGCAACGAAAACTCGTTAAACGAGAAAAGTTTTCACTTTCTGTCAACATTAGATGTGTCAAATCTCAGTAATGAGTACATGGAACTTTTGTTCATGTGGGGCATCTGTGACTTCCCCAACCTTGACACAGAACAGATTCTGGAGCACTTGACTACTTGCTGCGAGTATTTTCGTCAGATTGTTGTCAGACTGAACAAGGGAAGATATCCACATCCTGTCAAAGTAATAACGTACATGTCAGCAGAATTGACTGTGGACCACATCAACCCAGGGTTTGCTCTTACTGGTCTGACCAGATCATGTGCTGCAGAGACTGAAGTTCTTGCCTTCCAGCTGATTGATATTGGATCGTTGTCAAAGGACACTCAGGCTCTCAGTCAAGTAATTCAGTCCTATGAATGTGCAAAATATCCCGAAGTGGTCATAAGCAATGGTCAGATTTATTCTGTCACCCTTTCCCATAGATCTTTCAAGTCTATTGAGAGCAGGAAAGTACATTTTTCAGAGTCTGAGAGTTTCACACTACAGACTGCTAATCCTTACCAAATTACAGGACTCTCAGCCATTCCTTTCAGTGACCCTGACATACAAATTAAAGATGACATGATCGAGGTTCAGATCAAAAAAATTTGCGTCCATTCACCAGACTACTTTCCTGTCAGCGCCACTGATCTAAACTTTGGCCAGACATTATACTGGAGTGAATATAGTTCTCAGAACCACAAGCTGCTAGCTCTTGACTTCAGTGGTAGAGTTATAGCTGTGGGTCGAAATGTGACTCAGATCAAGGTTGGTGATGATATTGTTTCTTGCTACCCGGTGTTTGCATCCACCAAAGTCAGGATTCCAGAAAGTGCATGTTACAGCCTGAGGATGCTCCCCTTTCTTCGAGATGTGCCATGCATGTCCCACTTTGTGGTGGCATGGGAGATTTTCCGCCACTTGTTGCCTGAAGTGAACCAAAATCATTGTGGACTTTTGGATCTGGGAATGATCTCATCAGAACTGAATTCCCATCTGATAAAGGTCTTGTCAGCAGTTGCGAGAACGGCTGGATGGAATGTGGTGGCTACCAAAGAATGTGGGAAATTCTGTGATGCACTTGTCTTTTTACCACCGTATGATGCTTCCTTTGTTTCTAAGGCCTTGATGGATTTTTCTGCCAAAGCCGTTGTCGTGGTCTGTGACAACAAAGTACCTCCATCGCTCTGTCATACTCTCCTGAGGAACGAAAATGACGACATTTCCATTCATACACTTCAAGTTGAAAGCCTCTTTCGGAAGTCTTACCTGAAAGGTCAGAGATCAGAGTTGTACAAATGGCTGGTGTCACTTCAACTTAACATCACAGATATTATTTCACAAGGGTGTGTATTTCAGTCAAAAACACCATCAATTACTGAGCCAGAAAGTTACTTTAATTCCAAAACAGTGTCCATGGTTGTCCTGGATGATGATGGGAAAAGGGAAGTGTCAAACATTCCTGTACTTGAGAAGCAGAAAATACGATTTCATGAGAATTCCCTGTACATAGTGTCAGGTGGACTTTCTGGCCTCGGGTTCGAAACAGTGAAGTTCATTGCTGAAAGAGGTGGAGGTTACATTCTTATTCTTTCCCGAAGAAAACCCACGGATGAAATGTGGCAGGAGATTGAATGTGTGCAGAGCACCTTTGGAGCTACTTTGATCTCAGCTCAGTGTGATATTTCAGTCACGTCACAAGTCATAGAAACGGTCAACCGCATCACGCAGCAATTCCCGAAAACTACAGTTAAAGGAGTGTTTCACAGTGCGGTCGTTCTGCAAGATGGGCTGATTGAGTATCTTGACAAGTCACTCTTTGAAAAAGTTCTGAGGCCAAAAGTTAGTGGTGTGTTGAACTTGCATTTAGCAACAAAGGATTTAAAATTAGACTACTTTGTGTGTTATTCTTCTATCGCATCATGCCTTGGAAGTGCTGCTCAGTCAAACTACAGTGCAGCCAATTCATTTCTAGACATGTTTTGCCACTATAGAAGGAAACTTGGTCTTGCTGCACAATCCATTAACTGGGGACCACTGAACTTGGGTCTTCTGCTGGAAAAGCACGATCTGCATAAACTGCTGGAAACAAAGGGGCTGCTGCTTCTTAACGCATCAGAGTGTCAGCAAAGTCTTGAAGAATGTCTGCTTCAGAATAGCGCTCAGCAAATCGTATGCAAGTTCAGTTTCAAGACTTTGCCAAGCGTTTTTGGTCAGAACGCCTCTCTGAGTGCCCGTTTATCATCCGTTGTAGAAAAAGCATTCCTAAATACAAGGCAGATCGATCCCAGGATAAAGAAGGGGACCCCAACATCAACACCGGAAGACTATGTCCGATCTTTGCTCGGTGAAGTTTTCGATGTAGAAACGGAGCAACTCAGTGGAGACATGACACTTGCAATGCTGGGAATCGACTCCATGGTGGCCATGACCCTACAGAATCGCATATATCAGGAGAGGCAAGTCCGTGTTCCTCTTGTCAATCTCCTTGACCCAAACAGTACAATTACAACTCTTTTCTCAGTTCTGAATGCAAATGGGAAAACAGAGGCATCACCTTAACCTTGCCTAGGTGTGGAGGAATGTTGTTGTTTTATAGCGACTAGTTCAATTTGTGGAAGTAATCGCTACAGTCTGGTTTCATACAGTTCCTTTATTAAATAAGTTGGAAAAGCATATACTTTAAAATTATCACCAAATATTCAATTAAATTTTTTTTTTTTATATTTTAAAATTATAACTCTTTTTTTTTGTTCAGGTCTGATACAAATATACTACTTTGTTATAAAAATTTGTAGTCTACCATTAGGAATTGTTTAACATCCTAACCTTCGTAATTACGTATAATCCTGAATACAAGACGAACTTTTTTCTCGAAAAAACCTACTTCTGAAATTCATGTGAGAATATCATTCAAGCCTCTCATGTCGTGGTGTCATAATAATGCATAGTTCCAGCTACGTGTGGATTTGGCAACAGCATTTTCAGGTCACCCTGGCAACGGCTGATCTCACACGTGGTGCGGCGGCTCATTTACACTCGAGTTCTCCGTGAAGCAGCATCAGTATCAATAAGCGATGCATTCAAAAAAGTGTTTGGGTCATTTACTGTGAGTGAGAAGCTGAAAGGTGTGAGCGAAGCTGAAATCATCAGAAATCGCGCTGCTAGCAGGAAGTACGATATTCACGAGTCGTGTATTCGCGATTGGAGGAAGAAGAAAAGTTTATCAAATTTATTATTTAGTTTATTAAAAAGATCTGGTGATCGTAGGGGTTTCCGAGGGAGGAGTGCAGTTTACCTTTCTTCTTTTTCATTTCTTTATTGTTTTTTTTTTATTACTTTGACTTGGGAAAGTGTTTGAAATTAGCTATTTTGAAGCACATTTGCAGAAATTTTGTAAAATCGAAAGTAATCGTGTGATTTTTTTCAGAAACAATAACAAATATAACCAAAATAATTAAATAAAAGACTATAAATAAGGGTGTAAGTAAAAATCTATTACGCCTCAAGTGCACAAAGTTGTAATAAGTTATTTTTATTACGTGACAATCTTCTTTATTTCCGTTAGTAATCCTGCCTCAGACACGTTTTCTAGGTTAACATTTTTTATGAATATATTCAGTTCTATTTTTTATTCTATTTAAAATCGTTCCATTTAGTGCCAGGCATATACCTTTTGTGTGTTCCTGTCCTTAATGAGTAGTTCTCATTTTTGTGTACCACTTTGTATGTTATGGGTGAATAAGTTCTAGTTCTAAATTCTAGAAATATAGTTTTGTGTGATATTATGAACAAAGCATTATTTTTGTTTTACTGTTGCCTTCAGTCAAAGACCTTTGCTTCTCATCAATGGTCATCCAGTGTTTTACTTTGTGCTTTTCAAAAATATTCACAAAGCTTTCATATATACTTCTCATTTATGATTATGTTCAGTGTGAAATGGTTTTATTTGCTGCCATATATTAGCCAATGTTATGTTATGAGCTGTTACAAGTTGTTATAAGCCTTGCCTTACAGATTGGAAACATATTGACATGTTAAGTGATTCACGAAGATTCTGAATATGGATCTTTGTGTGATACTTTGTGTTCTCATAATTGATTGTAACGATTGTGTGTGATTGTCAACACATACATATATATGAATATATAGAGTTCAGCCTCCTGTCCTATATATTCATGTCCAGGGTTTTAACCACCTTATTTTACCTAACTACAGCAATACTCCTAAATCCTGTCTTACTGTGAAAGGATGTCCCCAGCTTTCCCATGACTTTGTTTAGGGTGGAATGCTGATGACTTCCTCTTTCTTCACAAAATGGCTTAATAATGGCACTGTTTTTTCCTCCTTGGGTCTCAGGAAGGCGTACTGTAACACACAGATAAGATTGTGTATACACATTTTATATATTTCATACTGTCACATTTCACAATATTAGATACAACAAACAGGAACCTCTGATGTTTATTTTTAAATGAATAAATGCAAATGTTTATAAGAAAAAATGTGTACTCTTGCTCATTTGTAAGTCGCTTTGGACAAGGGCGTCTGCTAAATGAACAAATGTAAATGTAAAAAAAATCTTTTAAAATTGCATAACTGTGTGAGGTGCAGTAAATTCTTAGAGGAGTAAGTTGCATTTCTTGATATGCTTTTAATTTCAGCTGAATCTTGTCCTGCTAAACTTTGATCATGTTATATTTTTTCATTTAATGCCACTATCCTTTGCTGTTTTACTCCAAAATAGAGTATAGCCAGTGCTTTAAAATAACAAATGCTACCTCACTTAATATTTTAAACTTACATATTAAAATCTTTTTTTATTATTTGACTTTTAAGTCATGATTGTACCTCTCACAAATTTTACTCTGTGAAGCACTTTGTACAAAATAGTTGCATAAATACCCAGCATAACTACTGTAGCCACTAATGTGTTCTGTATGGTATTGTGAACTATTGCCACATACTGGTCATAGTAGATAAATGCAGCATGATAAACTAGTATGGGAATTGAGCATTTGTTTGCTGTTTCTCTCAGCTGATTCAGCATGTTCTTCTGATCAACTGAACTTTTGATATTTATTGTCTGAATGAAAAACCGTGAGGCTATTATTTCACCGTTGTAATGTGGACATCATCTTTAAACACTGGTGCATGTCTAAGAAAGTGGTTTAGATTTGTTTTGAATATAGTTTCATTGTGTACATTTTCTAGGTTAACATTTTTTATGAATATATTCAGTTCTTTATTTTTATTCTATTTAAAATCGTTCCATTTAGTGCCAGGCATATACCTTTTGTGTGTCCCAAAGAAGGAACAAGGACCAATCATGGGTTAAACTTGAGGGGAACTGGGCTACAGGAATCTACAAATACAAATGGCAGGAGGAGCAGGTGAGGAGAAAGAACTGAAGGACAGCTGTTAGCACGTTGCTCGGTACGCGTTTGGAAATACCTCACTAAAGATGGAGTGGGGAAAAAAGGCTGTACATTTAGAGCTAATTAATATCCTGCTGACATTGATCAGGAAGATGGTGAGTGTGGCTATAACCTAAAATACATTTGTTGTGGGTTTGCCATAGAGGCTGTTCATGCTGTGGGCACCGACACTGATTTTCACTGATTTTTCAGCTGCGTTATTTTCACGTGTTGTGTTTGGTGTTTAAAGGTGCTGGGATATCTAGTTACTGGCTCATTGTGTGGAGCAAGAGTAATGCATGACCCTCCTATGGGTTCTCATTCCCGAGCGGTCTCAGTTCTACTGCAAGCCTGTGCACATGAAATTGTGCTGCTTAGCAGCATCACATACCGCACCTGTGTCAACAGTAGGCAAAGAAAAAGGAAGTCTAATTTATTGCTTTATTTCTGCAAGTACGTCTCTCACAAATGCAATGAGAAGGGATCCATGTTACTTAGGACAGCACAATGTTTTCAGCTCTCCAGCCACATATCCCAAAGTTAAAAACACAGGGATGAATATAATGCCATGAACTGCCCCAAGTAAAATCACCAAGAACATGATCTTGAAGAAGGTTCTGAAGATGTAGCTCTTGGATGCAGAGAGGACCACCACACCCAGTATGGTAGAGA
>JABJVR010000065.1:3570194-3581438 GCA_025773905.1 Chitala chitala
GAGCGGCTGCGAGCGTGTATGTGTGTGCGCGCGCGTGTGGAATGGAGGGATGAAACCAGAGGGAGATGAGGATCGGCATGGCCATACTGTCCGAAAGCGTGCGGAGTTTTCTGTAGTCTAGAAGTCCTTGAACTAAACAGTTTAGAACCACAATTTAGTATAGACATGAAATAAGAAGACCTGAGTTGTGATTTCACTGGATTTGTTATACACTAGTTAGCTATACTTCAAGTGGTTCGTATGTAAAGGCCGTAAATAAAAAGATCAGTCGGTGGTTTTTACCAGTGTTAAGGAAAAAAGCCAGTGTTAAAAATGCAGCAGCTCTCAGGTGAAAGGTGCAACACAAGACTCAAGTCTAGTATTTTTTGTAACACGCTGTATTTTGTGGTCAGTGGTGGGGATTGTGAGACGGGTCTGAGAATGGCAGGTGTGCGTGGGTGTGTGCGCACGTGTGGCTGTTGTCCCTTTCTAAGTAACAACTCCTCATCCCCTGCAGCAGCCAGAGGAGCCCTTCTCCGGGTCCAAACCACGTCGGTACGAGCAGCAACAGTACAAGTACGGCCTCCGGTGGAGCGGCCACGCCCAGCGGCGCTCCGGCGAGGCCCCCGTGCACCTTCACCCCCACGCTAGCGTCCCACTTTAACGAGAATCTCATCAGACACGTGCAGGGCTGGTCAGCAGAGCACATTGAGAAACAGGTACCTGTGGAGCCCCTGAGTTTTGGTGTCCATGTCCAGTTTGTGCCGTACATGCGTAGGCTTACGGCGTTGCACAGGCGAAGGCCGGCATGCTCAAGTAAGACCTCGAATGTTTTGTGAGTTCTTACGTCTTGATTGGTCCTGCCGCACGGCCTTTGACAGCCTCGCTCCTGTCACTGCAGGCGTCACGGTTGCGTGAGGAAGCCCACAACATGGGGAGCATCTACATGTCGGAAATTTGCACAGAGCTGAAGAACTTGAGGTCCTTAGTGCGGGTGTGTGAAATACAGGCGACCCTGCGGGAGCAGAGGTACAACACGCCGTCCGCCTGGTGCGCTTGTGTTTGGTGCCGCCCTGCTTGGAGTGATCTTTACCTTTTGTAATGAGTCTGCCATCACGCTGTGGGTCGTACTGCATATTTTCTGAATATCTGCAGTTGCGTCTGAATGTGAATGGAATCTGTATAGATGTTTTGCATAGGAGAAGGTCTATGTTTAAGAACCATTTATCCGTTACTATTTAAGAAAACCACTACAGCGAGCAGTCTTGCTGTAAATTTTGTTCGATTTTCATACGGGATCTCGTGGCTGATTCTGTCTAAATCCATGTATGATTGCATCAAATTGAACTCGCGTTGTGCCTGTAACAAGGCAACTCTTTGTCCAGGTTGAACTTTTTACATAATAGTTCATGTCAAAGGTTGTGGAAATTTTAAGTACACAAATGTTTAAACAGAACAAAATTAGCTGCCCTATGGAAGACTGTTTGAAGTTGTAAAATCTAATGTATATTCACTGTCCAAATTGCTCCAAATTGTGCAGCACTTCAGTTTTCCATAGCGTTTACATACATGCACATTTGCCGGCTTTCCCTTTACAAAGGTTGTACCGAGCCGAAATTGTGCTGTCAGCTACAGCAGTGCTGTGTATGTTCCCCTGTGTACGTGGCACAGTCAAAGTTTTGAAGTCTAGCAGTATAAGATTTTCTTTTATTGGAAATTTTAAGTGCAAGCAACTGTTAAAAGGAAAAGGGTGTAGTGGAGATTACTTGTTAGAGCAGCGGTAGGCAAACTATGGCTGCACGGCCAAACATGTCCCTAAAAACAGTCTCGCTGACGGTGCTGTGGTGAATCCCGTGTCGAGCCCTTAAAGTGGAGCTGGTTTATTACTGTATGTTTGCTGACCCCCTGTGTTGGAGTATTAGTTATGGCATTAATGTTGTCTTTTGAGTGTTATGGGATCTAAGGATTGAAACCTTAGGAAAGCTTGAAGGTTTTTGTATTTGATCATGGAACCAGAATGGTATGAAGTCTTTTCTTTCTTTCCCTCTAACAGGATACTGTTTTTGAGACAACAGATTAAAGAACTTGACAAGTTGAAGAACCAGAACTCCTTCATGGTGTGAGGACTTGAGGAGAAAACAGCTGCACACAGCTGTAACTTGAGAACTGACTGCACCCAGTCTTAATTCTTAAAGCGGTTGTTGGGTGGGCCATGAACCCTTGCATAGGGCTGGGGGGGGGACAAAACGGCATCCAGGGACTATACCAGGTATGGTTTTTAAAGGCCTTGAAAAATGTAGATTTCCTATAGATATGTCCATGTTGTAAATGTTTCATACAACAGCGCCTCAAAAAGCCACAGTTTCAGGAGGTTTTGACATCCAGACTAACAAGCATCAAGATGGCTGACCTTTCCTGCCTTTTTCTGTGTTTGTCTCCAAACTCTTGCTACTGTTGGTGGGTCATAAATTCATTGCCTAGGGTGTCTGCATTGTTTAGAGGTTAACCATGATGGTGAGTGCACTTTGGTCCCCCCCCAAAAAAAAAGCAAATGGAGTTAAGTGAAGTTACTGCCAAAAGTGAAGCAAAACTCACAAGCCTGCTGGAACAGGAGAAATACCCCCCCCCCCCAGACATTCCCTTGCTCGCCAGTGTTGGGTGACTCATGTCCCACTAGTGGTTCACAAGATCCTACAATCGAGTGATGCCTGTTGTAGTTCAGGGCTTGAGACTTGTGTATCCTCTCCCCCCACTACCCAACACTTATTCACCCCCCACCCCCATGTAATCTTTCTGCACAAGTGTCTTCTTACCTAACAGTTGCTTTATTTTCCAGTTTCCTCACCTTTGATTTGTTTCAGTTCACAACTGTCCTTATAAAACAAACATGCAAAAAAAAAAAAAAAAAAACATTAGGGTTTTCAAGGCACCTTGGGTTAACCAAGAATTCATTCCTATGTACAGTTGCTGAAGTGATACAAGAGGAAAGTTTTATGAATAGTTGCAGTGGTTACTAGTATATCTGATATGTTGTATTCATAAATTATTGCTATACATTTTCCTTTGCACCCTGTAATGTTGGAGCGAGTGTGTTTCTGAGCGCAGTGGTCTTGGCACGCTGCTGAAAAGGGCAACTAGAGCACGGAACCCCGTATGGCAGGGTTTGGGGCAGTGAGGTCACAAGGTCAAATGTGAAATGTATGTATTGTAATAAACATGCTAAACGGAAGTGATTGCTCGTCTTTCGTTTCTTGAGGAATTGAAGTCAAATTTATATCTGTCAAGAAGGTGATGTCGATGTGCTTTAAAGCTAATTGGAAAAGGTGTAGACCGCAAAATACTATAGCAGTTAAGGCATTTACAGGATAAGTACTGGTATATTTGTAGCAACACTTAAATATATACATATAACGTTAAGTATGAATAATTTGGCATGATCTGAAATAGGATTTTACCTCGTTGACCGAAAAAGGTAATTTCCTGATGTTAAAAGCTTGCGTGCTGTTAAGCACCGATTTTGCGTTTTGTTTGCGCGAAATGGAAAACATTACGATGTCGCGCAATACATAAATCCAGGGCTCAGATAGATAATTACCCGTTAATATGGTTTTGTCATCTGACCCACGAACCCGTACTGGGTCAAACATGAGTTCCACAGCTTGTGAATAGAACGTTTCCTGTGTCGGTTCGTACTTTGTTGAACCAGTTAATGGGGTGACCGTTCCCGCCCTCCCGCGTTTACACCAGTAGATGGCACTGTCTAATAGTGGGTGCGTGGGAAAGTTCTTGACATGAACTTTAGGAACCTGCCTATGAAGATTCTCAGTCGTCCAGGTGAGGTTATCTGGAAGTTTAGTCATGTCAGCTGGACTTCTTTCTCCTTCAGAGAAAGGTCAGACTGAAGAAGCCTTTTGGTAAAAGGTGAAACGTTTCTGCGTACAGGAGAAAGAAGTCCAGTTGACATGACTAAACTTCCAGATTTAGGAACCTGCGTGATCATTTTAAAATAAGTGTTAAGACTTAAATGTTTATAAAGGATGGAATGCCATAATTAATAATTTAATGCGAGTTGCTTCATTTGTATTTGGAAAAAGCTTCGAACTATGGCAGTTATGCATTCTCTGTCATACTAAATACTGTATTTCTGTGCAGTGGCATTTTCTGTGCTATAAATTTTGCAGAGTAAAAAAAATTGCCAATACATCGAATTCAGGGTTACTCAAAATAAGCAAATGGGATATTTACACAACCCTCACTAGGATGAGCGGCTTGAAAATAAATGAAATAGTCCTGCAGACCCGGATAGTACAGGGCTCATAGAAAATTACAAAAAGCCCATTTCTATATTTATGTTTCATATGTTGGCTATGACTTGTTACAGTCCTAAACGTGTTCCATCTATCCGTCCATTATCAAACTGTGCTTCCCAGGGTCGTGGGTGTTAACAGTTAACTGTTTGTATAAAATTTATAAGCCATGAAAATGTTCCACAAACCTGCATATTTAAGAGGTTTAAAAAAATACCTTAAGACTGCAGTTAAGGCGATCTACTTTTACATAAACTCGTATCTACATTTTCAACTACATATGGTAAATTGAACATGGATGTCGAAACATGCATGTCTAAACTTTATTATAAACTGTACAATGCACTTAGCTGGACTTAATAAACAGTGTTTTATACCATTTTGGTTTAGTTAGTTATGAACGTCACACTCCCTTTACATAGTTTTTTCCTAAAATGAATTTATATTTGCCAACGTCACCATCTATAACAACAGCATTGCATGAAAGGCGCTATATAATAAAAACTTACAGATTCGAAACCTAACAGCGGGTCATGCGTTCCATAAAAAAACCCTGCAAGAGAAGTGAACGTTTTTAGCTTCTGTCTTCCTGTTGATCGGTAGGTGTGTGTTTTTCAATGAATTGTTATCGGTGTTAAAGGACAGGACACTATCTGTGTCATCTGCATGGCGCCAGGTTCTTCGACTGCAGGCTCCGGTAGCTGCCTGAACTGTACACCTACAGCCGTTCACATGATAAACAAAGGGCCAGTTATATCTCCGACCATATCCTGCTTCTCAACACTTCAGACACCAACAAAGATATTTCTAAAACATGGAGAAACGAATATACATCCATGCGCTTTCCAACCGTGCATCCTGTCCAAAGTGGCGGGAGAAAATCATGATAGTATAAAATGCACGTCTGTGCTTTTTGTAAAAACATTGTTTACAGGTAAGCAAACGGAATATTACTTTTCCTAAAATGATAATGCAGTACTGAACGTGTCTGTAAACTGGTTTTTATGAGTAGCTGTGTTGTTTTGCGACGCTGTCATCCTTGCTAAAGTTGTCATATTCTATATTCAATTATATGGATCCTATATGTCAGCTACGAATTATTTCAGCAATAATGTTACATGACCCAGGGGGGTTGAGAACTCAGTCGACCTTGGACCCCTGGTTTTTTCCGCATTGTGGAATTTTTGTTTTTCTCCGTTATTCCATCCTCTGTTACTTCCTTTTAATAACTCTAATTCATTCATGTAAAGCGCCTCGAGGCTACTTGTTGCGAAGGCGCTATATAAAAATAATTTGAAATTTAAACCTATACCTCACATTATAAGGTATAGCTTCTTGTAAGGGCATTTACAGTACAGTGTACCCATCGTGTGCTGAATCATTTCTCGCAATGTGGTCTTTGGTGGGTGGGATTTCTGCGTGTTTGATCGAATGTCGCTCCAATCGCAAAGTGAAGACTAATGAGTATGTACGTCAAAGCAATGAATCCTACACGTAGAAGTCAGCAGGCAACGTCGGGAACTGAATCTCCAGAGCTTTCAGCGACATATCCAGTGTGGTTCTTACTGTTGGACTTTAATGTTGGATGGAAGGAGCCGTAGAGATTTTGGTTATTACCATAACCTCAAATTGGATCGTCAGAGGATGTTACTGGGTTTTAAGAGCTATGAAATTGATGCATTTATTTTGGTTTTCTATATTCTAAGTCATAACCCGCAATGTAGCAGACGCTGACCTGCCTTGTCCTAAATGTCTTAAATACAAGACAAAGTTGTTCACCGTATCAAATGATGCACTTTGACTCCACGAAAAAGACCTGTACGAAATCCGTGTCTAACTTCAAGGCATCCTTTACGCACATGCAGCTGATACAGAAATATCTTTGCTAAGCACTGAATAAGAAGAAAGTGGATCTGAAGTTGTTTTCTTAAATGGATCGCCATTCTAGTTTCATATCCATTTGGTTTCAACTGGAGATTTGTGCGATGGCCGTTCTTTTAACAAAAGGTACATGCAGCTACTCGGCGAACAAGAACTGGACTACCGACAAGTCAGGATGAGACTTGCTCGTTTCTTTACTTAGTGCGTGTCGTTCACAGACCAACTTTTTCGTATCAGTGGTGTCAGTTTTTCGTCAAAGAGCCGTGCGATTTTTCTTATTTGTATTTATTTTTTTATATATAAAACTTTTAGGTCTTAGTATAAATGGTTGTATTGTCAAGAACCGTGCATGTAATTCAGTTTGCGTTTTTCGCTTTTTAACAGTTTGCTCATCTCAGCATTAATTTACTGACATTAATCTGTGCAGTGGATGTTTTGTAGCTGTTGGATCTTTGATTTTGGAAAAAGGATTAAAATATTCGTAAACTGGCGTTAATTGTCAGCATTCGGTTTTTTAAAGATTAATTTCCATTACTAATTAGTTTTGTCTGTATTTACATTGGGACAAAATCATACCCGTTTTAGTATTTTCGTAAAGATCACGACAGTGTCTCGTGGCGAAAATGACAGGGATCACTGTGAATCCGGATTTAATTTGGCTGCAACATAATTTTCCACACTGAAACACGATTAACAAAAAAACTGAGCCTAAAGTTCTTTTAAAATGCAAGTTTTTTTAACATCATCCTCTGCTACATGTTTAATGTAACTAAAGGTTTGTGAAAATAAAAAGACGTTTCATCGCCAAACTTTGTTACAGAAAAAGACATTTTTTCTTTATGGCTGTAATTACAAGGCACGTGATACCCTAACCAAGACAGAATATAGTTTATCGCAATAATTTCAAGTGTGGCGACTCTTCTCCAGTATTTTTTAATTCGCTGGCAGGTTATCTATTTGTAAAAGAACGTGACGATCCGGCGAGGGGACTACGATCGTGAAACGGTGCAATTTAAAGTTAAAATTACATGCTTATGTAATATAGCTGTAGTTTAATGTCATCGCGGAATTGATGGTGTGCGATTGTGAAGAGCAGTGAATTATGTTACACTTAATATATATGTTACAGTTATCTACTGGTAGCTGTCATATATCATATGTGACATGTATTATCCGTTCACTCAAATACACTGCGGTGCATTCTCTTCACAGGAGAAATAAGGTGTTACTGTGACGCCCCGTATTGTGTTGCCACCGGCTACATGTGCAAGTCGCCTGTAAATGCCTGCTTCACCAAGGTCGTTGACCCCCACGTTATGAACTCTCCTCTCACCCACGGGTGCGTCGACCCAGTGGCGACCTCGGCCGGCGCGTGCGTGAACGTGCGCGCGGAGGAGCGCGCAGTGGCCCCCCAGACGCTGCAGTGCTGTCACGATGACATGTGCAACTACCAAGGCTTGAGCGACCTGGCCCAGGCCAAGGGAGAATATACCGGTAAGGGAGCCGTGTTTGGGTCCGCCGACTGAAGTGGATTCACGGGTTCGGTTATGGTTTCTCGGATGGGGGTTGTAATGAAACCGGAGTATTGTCAATGGCGTGTACATAAGGCGGCTTATGGCCGAATTCAAATGTGGCTGTCTCATTCATAGAACCGATTATGTGACTGCTCAGTTATTCGTGGGCTTCCGGGTTTAACACTATCTGATGTGTGTTATGATGCTACTGCAGCGACCTTGTTTACAGTATTGTGATTTGGCACGAGTTGTATTGTGTTAAAGACAGTGTTGACGTCATCACGCCCGCCAGGTTCCAGGCATGATCACCAGTAAACTTCCACTTAAGCTTCTGACAGATTCCATATAATATTTTATATTAATATTCCATATTAATCAAATAAAATTTAGTTATTTTTAATTATTATTGTACATCTGATACATACATTTTATATTATTGCATCACACTGTTCAGAAAAGTAGAAAGGTAACGTGTAAATTTAGTGTAGAATAGAGCAGCAGAGATCCTATGGATGATGTTAGAAATCAGTGTTTTACCTCATTGATGGGCAAGGCCTAATTTAAAACTTAATTTGATTGGTGGGGCATTATGAGTAAAGAAACTACTAGTGTTTACAATGTAGGTACTTCATTTGCAAGTTTAAAATAGGTGATGTGAGTACTCAGCATTCTTTTTCTTTCCCAGACCATGGAAACAGGCACCGGTTGGACGACCGTAATCTGATCGCCAATATGCAGGACCTGGCATCGGCAAGGGAGGTGTGGTTCCGAGCAGCAGTGATCGCCGTGCCCGTCGCTGGCGGCCTCATCCTGGCAATGCTGGTAGTGCTGGCTTTGCGCATGCTGCGTAGCGAGAACCGGCGCCTCGGCGTGCAGCGACGGCAGCGGACGCTGGCCCACCTGCAGCGTGGCTTCCCTAGCCACCGTTGCGGCGCCAAAAATGGGCGTCACTCAACTAAGATGAGCACGGGACACCCAGCTTCCGCACTGGGAGAGTGTGCTGACAGGGGCTGCCCAGTCTGTGACAAGATGCCTGTGCCCGCCCTTGGGAGCAATGGCTTCCTCTCTCTGGTTCACTGGGAGGCTTACAGAGGCTTTGACAAGCAGGAGTTTGTTTGAGCGCCCCCGCTCGGAAAAAACTGGAACTTTTGTTGTCTGGGCTTGGTTTTTATTAATCCTGAATGGTGGTGTATGGAAGGAGAAGAGAAAAAGTAAACCTGAATCTAATGTGGGTTTTTTTTTTTTTTTTTAATCGAGAGCACTTTACTTGAGATGAAAGTCGCTTCCACCAGAAGCTGAAGACAAAGTTGTATTCGAACCTGCGGAATCCTGGACTTCTATCGATCGGTGAAGGGTTCCACTAATTGTCGTATTTGCACACCTGTATACAAAACTGTGGTTGTTTTGTGTTTGTATAGAAAACGTCAGAGACCAGGGTACAGAAGGCTTTTGAGCAGTAAAATGCAGTATGTAAATCAGTGTTAGGTATAGATCCACCTCTCCTCAGTGTTTGATGTTGTTGCAAGTTTTTAAATATATGGTTTTTGTGGATGCACTGTTTGGTGTTTTCCTTATGTGTAATTTTGTCCTTTGGTTTGATTGCTTTAACTCTGAAACGTTTTTTTTTTTTTTCTTCCAGAAGTTGCATTTTCAGATTGTCCTATAAACAATGAATTTTTCTTACGAAGGAAGAAGCAGATGTGGTTACAGTTGTTTTAGAGAGCTGTGAACGTTATGAACTGTTTTCCACTTAGTTAATCTTCTGAGTGTGAACATTTCTGTGGGTGTCAAAGAATAAGGTCTATAAATGAGGCAGTACTCGATCACAAGTCTTTAAAGCTCTTCTCTGGTTGAAAGCTGAACTGCCACAAATCGGGGTTTCCAAAACAGATTGGTAATGGTAAATGAATAAAACGTGATTAATTTAGTGAAAAGTGCGCTATAGTAATGGCTGTATCAGTAGCTAATTTGCTAACCCTTGGTACTCTCTGTGGTCATATCCAAAAGTGGCTGTCAGATAATTTGATTGCTTTTAATTAGCTTCTTTTAATCACTTTAATCACAGAATTCTCAACTGTCATTTGTGGTAATTCTTGTTATCAAACACGTTGAACGAAGAAGTGGGTCTGAGTTTTGTCAAACGTAGAACAAAGCCACCTGTCACATCACTTCAGTTAGAGCATCACGTAGTCTTTGCTTCTGTCTGTTAAGGTCTACTGGAGGATATTTTTTTTTATTAAGCACATTTTGACAGGTGTGTGTATCTGGAGCATCTGTTAGTGCATTCCTAAATTCTTCAGTCTAAGAAAAGTGTTTGAGGATTACCCTGTAATTTCCATGTGTTCTATAGATTTCAGGAGTGGTAGGTTTAAAGCACGGCGAGCGGGCGTCTGTCAGTTTGTTCCACGCACACCTGATCACCTAACGTGCTTCTAATTTCAACGCTGAAAGGTCTGCTAACTTCTATTACGGTTTTTTGTTAATCTTCATCACCATCATTAGCATTCTCAGGTCTTCATCCATCACCTCCTCCAGGGGTATTACCCCTGTAATAATAACAAACCTTGAAGGTTAAACAACTCATGTGCTCTGCTTTAAAATACTTCATTCCATTGCTAATGGCAGTGAGGGGCGAGGGGTGAGGGGTGGGGGGGGTAGCTGTAATAAATTTGAAACTGTAACCTGTTTATATGTTATAGTAGGAATAAGGACACATTATGATGTCAATTTGTGATAATATTCAACATCTTCCTTACCCCCCCTCCTTCCCCCCATATAAATGGATTGAACAGTCCTCAAATTTCTACCTGGACCTTGAATTTATTCTGTGTACACCAGTTTACATCCTGGTTATAAGGACGCTATTTCAGTCCACTGCTAACACATAAAAATCTGCAGTTTAAAAACCTGAAACGAAGAACACACTGACAAATCGAACTGAAAAACAGATTAATTTTTTTTGTTTCTGAGAAGCTTAATTTTCAAGCTTAAAGTTTGTAAGGAAACGGGTAGTTGAAAGAGAGTTGCTCCCAATATGACCACTGACCAAGGAAGTTGCCTGGAGCCTAACCCAGATTGTCATCAGTGAAGTGGATAGGCAGAGTAAACATTTCAGCCTGCTAGAGCAGAGCTCTCCATTTTCAAACTGGGGAGGGAACAGCAAGTAAAGGAGGAGGGTGTGGAAGGGCCAGGCTGTTAGTGACAAGAGGACAGTGAAACATTTAGAAAATGTTGGAAGAACCATACTGCAGGATACTGCTGGATTCTAAATTTTATAATAACCAATTCATAAATAATTCATAAAGTACAAATTTTAAAATAATCATTCATACTCAAAACTAAGTATTCCACAATCATCTACAGGTTTTCAGTTAATGAAAGCAGGTTGTTGAAATGCTTACATTGAAATAAGTACTTTTCTTGACAGGCATTAGTAGAGATATACAATAGCCGGGTCCAGCTAGAAGGTTTTACACTGAACTTAGATCAAAGCCAATACTCTGTTAGTCAGAGCTAGTGGAGGTTTACACTGAGCTTAGGTCAAAGCCAATACTCTGTTAGTC
>JABJVR010000065.1:3581538-3612262 GCA_025773905.1 Chitala chitala
AGCCTATTATTCCTGTTCTCTTATTTCCATCCTGCTGAAAGAAACAGAAAACAACTTAAAATCTTCCATCAGCATCATGAATTGTGAAAGACAGCAGCAGATACTGTACACCAGGGCAAAAACACAAAACGGTCTCATTAAGCAAAGGGACGTAATCTTCGCAACGGCGCAAACGGGCGACGGCTCCTTCAAGGCGACGCAGAACTTTTCAAGATGCCACAAGGTCAGCTGAGGGCAAAACTGAACGCCAGCGGTCATGCCCACTCGGTCATGCGCCCTCATAAAAACGTTTAAACATGTTTGTGCGTATGCAAAACGACATGTGAGCTGCCCAGATTAAGGTAACGGAAAACAAACGGAAGACTGTGAAGGACTTCGTGCTTTTTATCGTTTGTACATTAAGACTACCCAGAAATATCCCTCTGACATTCCAGCACAGGTATACAGCGTGATCTCCCATGCAGCAGCTGAACACTGATGTGGGGCAGTGAGCCCTCGGGGTCTCTTTATAAAGCCGTCCCACCAAACCGTGCCTGCCCTGAATCATGACCTGTTCATTTCACTTTATTTTTAGCTGCTGCATGGCACCGCTAGAGGTGAGGACCACAAGCTCTGGGAGGCAGAAACCTCCCACGTGAGATGCATCTGATCAACAGCAGGCACACAGATAGCGGTCCGACTCGCTAACAAAGACAGCGCACGGTGTCTGTGCTAACTGTCACCGAGGCGGGAGAGAGTTACGCTACTGCACTGCAGAGCACGTGAGATGATGACACTTTTCTCGAGCGGAGCTGAGGTGAACGGCTTCTGCTGCCATGAACTCACTAATGGCTGAGGAGTAACAGAAAAACACCTCATCGGTGCTCATAATAGGGGGGGAACGGGTGCTCCTACATGGTGAACCCAGAGGGGCTCATGGTCTTTACTGAGGCGGAGCCTCATACAGGAAGTCGGATGTGTGACGCTCCTTTCTAACGTGTCTTCTATCTGGTTTCGTTTGCCTCTGCCCTGTGACCGTTTTAAGAGCAGTGCGCACGGTGCCTCCATACTTTCCCAAGGACCTTAACACAGGTACAAGCCTCCAAACAGACCGGCCTTGGGGCACCTCGTCGTCCCAGAATTGGCTCTCTCTCAGAGATAAAGAATCACACCCAAATTAAAAAAAATAATAATAATAAAAAAATCGGGAGAAACCACACAGGTCTGACAAGAAGAAAAGATATCTTAGTAAACAGTTAAGAAATGTTTTTATACAGAGCCGTTTGCACGGTGAATTTTAACGATTAAGGAATGCAAACATTAAAGTCTGACTTTTCAGTTAGGTGCAACTTTAGTGCTGCATTCCAGCATCGTCTCTTAGCGAAATGTCAAGAACATTTCCCAGAATTATTCTTGCAGCCAGCAGCAGCCGACTAAAAAGGTTGTCACACTAATTTGACCACGTGTGTAATACCTTGAGTAGGCATTAAGCAACCAGACACTTTCTGGGGAAGGGGGGGTAATGTTACCTGCAGTGAAACGGCTTTCTGCTAAGCATGAATGAAGTTTGCCTCTCCAAAAAGGTTGCAGGGTGAGGCAGAGAGCAGCCCCACTTGGGGTGTGAAGGCACTACAGGGGGTCAGAGATGATGCTGTAAGGGCGGAGTCACCGCAGGGGCAGGGGGTGATGACCGTACACGTGTTCACCATGGATCAGTGACTCCACTGACTTCAGCAGTAGACTTTATTTAAAAAAAATTTTATATCTATATATCAACACATAAACAGTAGCTGATCAATGTTTTCACCCCAGACATTATGTTATCAGTCGCATTAAAAGTATTTTTTTGTAACATTAGTTCACAGTTCTGATTGTTAGCAGTTAGTAATCATGACATGTTTTGTGTAAATAGCCCAGCCTGTAGTTTATAATTCATGGTTTAAGGTACAGAACAGCCACACTAACCTTTTATCATGTTAAGACTTTCGGAAACCCCAACGTAAACTCTCTTCCAAGATAATGTGAATATAACATCAAGTTGGATATAAATATATGGCCACTATGGACTATTTTTTGTGAACATAAAACTTACAATATTAGCTAATATGACAGACGGAGATTTTCTGCATTACGTACGCTGAATTTGCAGGAATTACACTGCACATATCTTGCAATCCCACACCAAAATTCAAGACCTGTCACTGCCTGCCTTTAGCAGTAGTTTTTCCTTCATGCAATAAAAAAAAATACCTCTCTGCAATATATTTTTTGAATTATGGACAGACACATGCAGTTGTTAACTGAAAGTAATAAGTTGTCATAAGTATAAATTTATACACGGTATCAAAAACTGAAAAATTATTTTGCAGGATTGTTATAAGCGTGCTTGTGTCCATCTGAACGAATATTTAGGTTTAGGGAAAATGGGATTTTTTTTTTGTTGATGTTAACACACTTTCTGGGTACCTGGGCAAGGTACAGTGCGTGGCCGGACTGTCCTGGGGTCTTCGTGCAAACACGACGCATTTACACACGGCCGTAGCCGCAACTGAGTGCGGGTGGGCAGCCGGCTTTTCCGCAAGTTTTGCTTTGCATCACGTAAAAACAGACGCTTTTATCTTCTGAATTGCACACAAAATGTTTTGTCCAAGTCAGACACCTGACCTTGCATTCCATTTTAATATATTATTAATACTAAACTCTGGAGCTGGAATAAACTGCTTTTTATTTTTCCCCAACTTGAGAAGGTCAGGAATCACAACACTGGGGATTTCACTGTACACTAAAATCAGGAGCCACAATGACAAAACAGCACAATCCTGAACCAGCCAGCAAGAAAGCTGCCCGTTACGGTTCCCAAACGAGCACACTGGACTGGACTGAACTATACTGACCACTCCATCTGTCCTTTCCTACAGTTACATCCAACATGTGCACGCCCATTCCCTACAACAAGTTCTCATTGGCTGATGCACCATCTCATTTGCATAAACAGCAGAACAGTCAACATTATTCGCTCAATGACAACTACAAAACAGTCTGCCTGCATTCCTTGGCGAACGTATATATTGTTCTTAATCTGCAAGGACCTGGAACCGTCAGATGGTGTGACGACATTTAATTCGAGGGTCTCAGCGATGTCCCTACACCACACACACAGCAAACTGAACAGACTTTACAGTAAAATGTGTTAAAAGTAACACCCGGCCCCTTCTGCACCACTTCACCCATCTATGCCATTAGCCTACTGCAGTCACCTTTCACCCAATGTAAGCAACTACTCTTTTTTTCAACGTCATCTTAAAACCGATCAATGCTACAACTGAGACTCAAACGAAGGACAAACGAAAAAGTAAAACAATGTGAAACACACAGCGATAAACCACCGCCTGTTTAGAACACACTCGACGCTCTTAAACCATTTTACTAAACCAAACTGTTCTGTGCAAACACAAATGGTTTCACCAAAGCAGTAACCGCAACAAGATTTGAATCAACCTGTAACCAGTAAACTAGTAATTAGGAAGATTTAATGAGTCCTTAAAATAACAAAGACCTGGATTAAATAACTAGATAGCGACACTTTAAAAGCACCCTGTCTAAGAAGGTTGGCCATCACAGAATACACAATGGGTTTATGGCAATCTTACAGACTAATAACCTGTATGTAGGGGAAAAGATGCACTGGAAATACACGTGTGTGTGTTCTGTTACAAACCGATTAACACATTCTGATTATTAACATATTTGAGTCCTTTAAGTTCCTTTGTATTAGATGCTAAATGTCAGTAACCTCCATGTTGAAAGAGTTCAGTAGAAATGCTTATATTCTTAAACAAGCCCCTTTATTTCACATTCCGTTACCTTTTGGCAGGCGGCTGTTGTCGAACCATAGGCCAGGGCAATTTTGAGATATATTAGAGGATGTTGATGAGCTGGAAGGTACTGCTGTTACCTCACACCATCCAAAAGGACTGAGCAGTGCCTGCTCTAGAAACAGAACCAGAATTTACTCTTGACCCATTTGGGGTTGGATGACTCGGGGTGCCCCGGATTCATGTTACATCATAAAAGTTCGTCCACCCATCCCCATCTCAAAATGATCATTTTTGGACATCTGTAGGCACATTTTACGTCGTTCTCTTCGGCAAACTCAGGATGCCAAGTTGGCTAGCTTCCGTGCTCAACATTTGCCGAATTCAGGCGTGAGACAACGGTACATCCAAACTGCAGATGTGAGAGGAAGATGCTGCTGCTCATGGGAAAAACCTCAGAAGCTGAGAAGCACCTGCTCCGTCAGCCTCCCGCAAGTGACTTGGCATGGACAGATGTGTTATGAATCTGCTCTGAGGAACCTACCTGATCAAGCCTCCTGACCTTTGCCTCAATGGTGATTTAATGAAAACAATTATATCATTTTGCAATAAGCCCCTTTATTCAATAATTATATCATTTATTCCATAAGTCTCTATTCATAAGCGTATAACTAGGAACTGATGTACTCCACTGGCATGATAACCTGAGTCTTTGAGTGACTGGAATACAGTTACAACATACAATGTAGTAACAACTGCTGAACACGCTCAGGACATGAAGTAACACAGACACCGGCTGACAGTATATCAGGGCTGAACGATTCTCAGGACGCCAGTAACAGACACTCCACGGACGCAGGCTGAGTGATCTTCAGAGGTGTGTTTGCGGAGTGGACAACAACCTGCTTTTGGCTTCCATCAGCAGGGCCACAAACTCAGGGGATTAATGTTGCCTATTTTGACCAGGCTCCTCAAATGCAAAAACGCGGCACGGAGTTGAACGACTCCAAGCACGAGGACACCAGCCTTCCTCCTGGCACTGGAACATAAACAAAGGTGTTCGCAGAGCAGTAAGGCGCTAATATCTTGCAGCTGTTACCGATACAAAATTAACTTGAGCTACATGAAAAGCTGTCACCTCTATTTTGGGTAGAAAGAA
The DNA here is from genome assembly GCA_025773905.1 of Chitala chitala. Lineage (NCBI taxonomy): Eukaryota > Metazoa > Chordata > Actinopteri > Osteoglossiformes > Notopteridae > Chitala > Chitala chitala. The sequence continues at coordinate 3,586,492 of JABJVR010000065.1, forward strand.
AATTACACCTCACTACTTCAGCCTGGTATTCAGCTACAATTATCGTGCCACGCCGAGAGCGTGATCTGAAAAGCGATGAGGCACCGGCGAGAACGAGGCGAGCGGCGTGTGTGCTTTACTGTCCCAGCGGTTTTTTTTTTTTTTTTTTTTTTTTACTGTACTGCAGACATCAGAATTGATAAGTGCTTATTTTGAACAAAGAATAAAACTGAAGAAGTAGAACATAAAATAAAGTGCTGCTGAGTTGTTTTCAATGTGATGCAGGACACAGATGATTTACAGATCACTATTATCATTATTTTGAATGTGATTGGTGGAGGTGCCAGTCCCAATGTTGTATTGGGTTATCCTGACATGTGACTTTTAAAATAAGCCTCCCAGTGTAAAACGGCAGTAGTTTGTTATAGGTGCAAAAGAGTTAGAATACAGTACTTTAAACAGTGATTAATTAACAGGTTAAAAAAATAAAATTAAAAAATTAAAAAAAAAAAAACCTTAGCAAACTACAATCAAATGTCATTCTCACAGATTACAAATCAAATTTCATACAGCTACGCTTCTCATTTGTGTTCACAGCAAAGAAAAAAAGCCTAGTTGTTCTGGGCTGGAGTTACCCTGGGGCTGTACCTGCTAACAAATGCAGTTTACCGTTACAGTGAGTCTTTGTTTTATGTTCCTTTCTAAACAGACTACAAACCCCATTCTTGCTGTGTGTTACTCACACACTGGAGTGATTACTCACCGCTGGAGTGTACAATCATGGTGTCAGCCTCCATCAGGAACAATGGTGTTTTACCATGTTTACACTGAATATTTACTCAAAATATTGAATTATGTAAACAACGCATTTTCCATTTAGACAGACAGACAGACAAGCTTGTTCATAAATGGGAACTGATTAGGATATCAGAGGTTATCGTGTTTTTCTCTCCTTCTCTTGTTTGATTGAAGGAGCGAGTACATCATGTGCAGAGTACTGGTTCCCCTGTACTCAGTATCATTAAAGGTACTTACTCCAATGCTGTGGGTTGGCAAGTGCCGAAAAGGGAGTACTATGTACTCGTATTTTACCCTATGGGAAAACATAAACAACGACAACAACAACAAGTTACAGGTATCTCCTAAGAGAAAGCTTATCCAAACCTTTAGATAAAGTGAGTAATAAATAAGATGCTGGTTTGATACTGAAGGCCTTTGTGAACGAGAAACTGAAATCAGCATTACAGTGAACACGAAGCCAAACTACTTTAACAGTTTAAGTAACAGCAGAACAACAGTGAGATGTTGACAAGTAGTGCAAGAACAACGTGGGCATGGAGCGAAGGGGGGGAAAAAGAAAAGGAAAAAAAAACCACACAAAGCTCACTGTGAAAATAAACTTCGCTGCCCTACCAGCCCGTGTCGGTCACATCGACATGTGCAGCCGCAGGGACGCCTTTCTTCCCACCCTCAGCTGCACAGGCTTTGAACCATTAAGGTGCCCAGAGTAATTAGTCCAAGTGCTGCATGTCTAAATTTAGATTTAAGAGTCTGGCCAGGCACTTTGTAGGCCAAGGCAGCAGCTTATGTGCTGTCAAATTAGTCTGGGCTTCGTCAACGTTTCCCAGACTCATCAGCAAACGAAGGTGTATTTGTCAGGTGTCCACTAACGATTACCAAACAAAGTTCGAGAGGGAAAGACAAGGGGGGACAAAATGTAAAGAGTAGGTGATTTCACCTTCAATGTACGTGTGTGTGTTAAATACAACACACGCAGGCCTTTCATGTAGGGATCAGATCGCAGCAATGTTTTACTGGCCTAATTCCACATACAGATGTTGCATTTCACTGGCTTCCCCTCCTGCTTTTAACGCATTTGTGCTGTAAACCTGCATAAACTTATCTATATGGAAATTTTATTGTTACAGGATTCTTGCTGTACTCGCCTTCTGGTCGTAGACACAGAGGGGGGTCCAAACTGTTTGCAGACAGCTAAACGCCGTTGTAATTACAGAGCAAAACGAAATGGCGGTAGCTCACGGAACGCAATAACCCAGGGTTGTTTATCAAAGCACTTCACACAAGGCCAAACGCACGGGGGTCTCTTAGCGGAGGCTTCCTTACAGCGCTGTTTTAAATCGCCACAATTAAAACAAACGGGGAGAGGGAACGAGAGAGAGTGAGCGAGAGAAAACATTCTGCTGGGAATGAAAGCAAGATTTTTAGCCTCAAAAACAGGAGGTTCCGCCCACACGTTCACCTGGGACCGCTGTTGGCTGAAACAGGCAACCCAGAAGGTTACAGGAGCCTGGGAAAGTTTTAAAGTCAAGAAAATGGTCACAGCACTGCAACGGAGGTGGTGGAAAAGGCCAGGAAATGTGAAAAGTAACCCTTTCCTCTGTCGGAGGGGAACGAAAAGGTAGACGTTCCCACAGAAAAGCGCACGACAGGCCAGCGGAGGCGCGGGCCGAGACGAAAAGAAAAACACAGACGCGTGCAAGAATTTTGCGTGCGGCGCTGGCCGCCACACCGCCTTAACCCACAGCGTGGAACAGAACATGGAGCACAGCCACTTCTGGAGCTGCAGCCAGCGCTCTCCAACTGACAGCGACTGAGCAGACGAGAGCTCCGAAAGCAGGACGGCGTTTTCAGAAACTTAGCCAAGACAGCGTTAAAATGTTTGAAAGCATTCAATAACAACATGCCGCATTTCTTCTTCCTCTTTCGACTGCTCCCTCTAGGGGGCGCCACAGCGGATCATCCTTCTCCATACCGTCCTGTTCTCTGCAACTTCCTCTGTCACCCCAATGTCTTTCATGTCCTCCCTCACTACATCCATAAACCTCCTCTTTGGCCTTCCTCTTCTCCTCCTGTCTGGTAGCTCCATCCTCAGCATTTTTTTCTCAATATACTCTGTATCCCTCCTCTGCACATGTCCAAACCATCTAAGTCTCACCCCTCTCACTGTCTCCAAACCGTCCTACCTGCGCCGTCCCCCCTAATATGCTTGTTGTTAATCCTGTCCACATTTGTTAAGCTAAATATTATACTGGGGACGGAATCGTAAATGGCAGTAGTGTTTCATAAGCGTACGTTCAACCATACACACAGCACACGTTAATAACGAGTTAATGCAGCCCAACTGTCTCCCTTCAAAATCACTGCTAGATGCGGCACACATGTGGAACTCTGAACTGATGCAGCACAAAACCTTCAGAGGACTGAAACACGCATTAGAAATTCACTGCGCTCAGACGCTCTGACAACAGAGAAGAGAGCATCTAACCGCATACCTTCCTCTTGTTTTCTGTTGTCCTGTTTTCCATTAGCGGATGGGCCAACCTTCCCAGCGACCCGGGACCAGCTCAGCTCGGCTGGGCCAAACGCAGTTGCGGGAGCCACGTCCCGTCTTCGCAGACGTGAACGACCGTGCCAAACCAAACTTAGCAGCATTCTTCAACACCTGCTTGTTTTCCGTTCGTGCCACGACAACCGTTTTCACATCAGCTTGCACAGCTGGTCCACACCGAGTAACTAATAATGACAACCTAAACTACAATGGCGAGGCACATTTTACACATGTCCAGACTAAAGTGGCGTGAGGTCCAGCTGTACAACACCATGATATCACTGTCTCTGGCTCACAGGAAATTAACAATCATTTTGAACCGACAGGTACAAACTTATCTCCCCGGAGTAATTACAGCATTTTAGCATTGAATCCCATGTGACATTTAATGGCCAAGGTCAGTCCTGTACCACTCTTTCAAATTAAAAGGACAACACGATTACAAAAAATAATTAACAACAAAAAAAAAAAAAAAGTATCACCCAATTTAGGAGCACAATGGTGTCACACCTTGGTCAGGAAGTGCTGAAATACACAAGTCTGCGTGAGTTGGAGCTGGTTCAGCGTGTCCAATGTTAAAATGAGACGTGATGGAAAAAGCTCCCCTGCTTGGCTTCCTCACTTGTTAAAAGTGCTAACAGAAAAGCCAGGTAGCTGTAAAGCCACGTCACCTGCTGAAATTTCAGTGAGTGGCCACAACATTTCGTGCCATTACTGTTTCTGACTCAGAGTGGATTCAGTAAACAACCAAAAAATCCCCTCCCCCCCCAAACGTTTCGGCTCAGGAAAAATGAACCTTTTTTTTTTTTTAAATGATGTCTTCAAAACTGACAATTTCAATAAATTAATGATTTGAAGCAAAGAGGGTTCCAGAAAAGTAAGCAGATAGCTTCCCCAAGGCAAAAATGCTGCTCATTCAAAAAAATTTAAAAATTTTAACTCACCCAAAGAAAACAATAAAGAAACGTTTTATGTAAATAATTACAAATTAAAAACGAGACATTGCATCCAGTAACAAGTACACAGTTTCCCATACCACGGTGATCATGACTACTACTCACAGGTGAAACCAACTATAGGATGAAGAGTTTCTGTGACCATCTTGAGACTCAAACAGGAGATACTTTACCTCTCCAGACTTCAAACCTTGTGAACAAAAGGGACCACACAGTCTTCACCAGCGCTCTCCAGCGCCAGCAAACAGAACCCTCGCAGATGGGATTTAACAAATACGAACACTGGGTCTTGCTCAACAAGATCAAAAATGAACAACTTTAAGGCCCATCTGGACACCCATTGCCAAGAAAGCAAACGTTAAGACCCTTTTAAAAACTGTTGGCAAAAACTTGTGATCTAACCCACCCAACAGAAAGTTGAACTTAAGACCCTCCTCCTAGGCCAATAAGAAGGCAAACTCCAAGGCCATATCTTATACGAGATGCAATAAACTCTCCGAAGAGACGGCCCCCCTTTTACAGAAAACTCAAAACCCCCGACGTCCTGCTGACAAAAAGTGCAGTCGCAAGTGCGGTGGACTAATTAGGACAGACAAGTGTTTGATCTATACTGCAATTCACAGGATTCACGCTGACCTGCCACACTTCCCATCCTGCTTTCTGATTTGCGGTTCTGCCCGAGAATGAAATAACGAAAGGAGAAGAAATTCTCACTATTAATACCAACAGTTCACATGTAGCCTCGGCTTTCCAATCCACAAACTGATTAAGTTTGAGAAGCGAGTGCAAATTCAAACCCCTTCTATCATCCCAGAGTCTGACGTTGTAAAACTTGGGTACGGATCACGCTATTGACTTCATATTATATTGTTTTGTGTATGTTAATCACAGATTGGAAATAATTTGCCTTAAGAGCATCACCGTATTTACATAAAAGAAAAATAAAGGGTCCTACATGATCGTATGTATGCCGTATCTGAGCTCTACAGTCATGCGCCAGGTGTGTTACTATGAAACATCGTGTAATACAAAACAGAATAAGAGTTTCAAAAAGAGAAATAGGGTTACGGCAGAGGTTGTAAATTGTTGTAATTTGCAAAAAAAAAATCCTCACTGTATATACAAAATTACCCAGCAAGTGAGTAGGAAATCTAGAAGAGAAATACTATATACTATAAAGGAAATAATTATGATAAAATGTAGGTTATTATTACTAGTAGTAGTGGTGGTAGACACAGGCAATTTACTTCATTCCATTGCGCTGGAATCACGATATCAAAAGCTAAGCAAAGACCCCATCCATTAGTAAAAGCTATGCTAAATATAGAGCCCCTCCGTTAGCACTCAGCTTTTATAATCATGTTCTATCCAAACCCCTGCTACAAAAGCATGTGTTGGAGCACACCAGACAGTATAATCCAGTGAAATTTCTCATCATATCGGCGACACGGCCCCAGCGCAAGAGCAGCCTAGAAGCTAATGACCGTGATCTACAAACATATCCTGACTTTCCCCTGACAAACTGGAGCATCCCATGGTGTGTCACACGGGAGCGGTGGAGGGTAAATTCACCTGGGCTAACAGCAGGTGAGCAGGGATATAAACTCTTCTGTTAACTGTCACTGTGTAGGGCAAAGCTATATTGGCCATTTTCTCACACACACACACACACACACACACACACACACACACACACACACACACACACAACACACACACACAGGGATCAGTGTGATAGGCACACACTCTCTGCATATGCATGTACATTGCGAATGGAGGACAGCTGAAAAACTGAGTTTTAATAAATCGTCAAATATTAAGGAATCGGTTCTCCTCCACAAAAATACCCTTAAGCAAAGTGTCCCTGCATTATCTATGTACGCTCCAACCAGAGCGCGCATGTGCGTGTGTGTGTGTTGTACTGGCTTAAGGCTTGAACATCTGCCTTTTCAAGAACGAACTTCATATAACAATTTCACACTCAAAGACAAAAACGTTACACAAGTACACAGCCATGACTGGCTGTGTAGTGACGTAGCTGCGATGCACAGATAAAATTTTGTTTACCCATCGCAGTAGAGTAACGGATGGGGGAGAAAAAAGAATTACTGATCTGAGCTGCCTCCATTTCTGTATAACTTTAGATATGTGCAAATTCAGTGCAACAGTCAGGCGGAGTACAGCTTCAAATTTAATGTAAAACATGAACAAGGGAGATACGAAAAGCAGATTAACTAAAATGTAGCCTCACGTAGCATAAACACTGCTGCCCGTTTGTCCTCTCTCCTCACCGACGACGACCACCCATCCTTGTTTCCGTCAGTCCACCATTCCAGGAGACACCCACACAAACACGCCTTCCTGTTTACAGGCTGTGAGAGATCCACTGTCAGCAGGCCAAAGCAGGTGACTTCTGGCAGAAGCATGCCACCCTGTCAGAAGATGAAAGCACCCCGTTGTTTACCTCGCCGGAGTACACAGAGTCCCTTGTTCCTTTTGTCCAGCCATTTATCACAGGACACAGAATGTAAACGGGCTCCGAGAGGCTAAATACTCCCGACCCGTTTGTGTTCTGCTGAGTGGCTCCCAACATCTGTTTCCACACAAAACACTTTATGCCTGTATGAACACATGTCGAGATACTATACAAGAGTAACCAGCTCCTCCATTCTCTTCAATTTACAACGCAAGACTACACAAAAACATAAAGCAAAACGTCCCATTTCTAGTATGGCTGTATGGGGCAGCAGACACCATGGATGCCACACGTCCACCTCAAGCTCGCATCAGTAACGGGGCTGCAGGCCCTCGTCTTTAACGAGAACACAACTTTGGTGCCGTCACAAGCTCGGCAGAATCAGTGCGTGAACACACACGACTGCATCCCTCACACTTCGGCATTGTGGGATTTCTTACCACAAAACACCTTGAGGTGAATGTATGGGAAACTGTTCTTTCTCATGGTATCTTCACTAAATGTTTTTTACATCTAAAAACATCCAGTCCAGCCATAATGTCCTGCAAAACAGCCTTCAGGATTTCGTAAGCAAATGTGATTCAAGGAACACCACAAAACGCATCATCATGGCACATAAACAACCTGTGCTGGAACAGAAGCAATTATTCCGTCTCGCTCGCCCACAAGTTTAGTAGAAAAGGTGCACCCCCCCACACACATAAGTCATGACTGCACTTAACCCAACATGCTTGTGAAAGGACCGCTAACGGTCTTTCATGGTGCATTATAATTCTACTAGCTTTGCCTCAGGCATGGAACAACTGCCACTTGAATACGCCACAGAGGACTGTTGGCCAGTTTCACATAAGCGCTGAGCGGCGCACCAGGCCGAGACTTCATTATTGTCACTGGGGAGCTGAGCGTCGACTCCCAACCTCACGTCACGCCACCCTGATTGGTGTGTTTCAGCCACATTTTCCATTTTTATGCGTCGCTCAAAGTCGAATCAAATTTAACTTTGACTTTTCTGACGAGCAGCCAATGACAGAAACGCTGCATGAGACGTGGGCAGATGCTACGCTACAAAATAGAACAGAAGCACGTATCTTATACAGAAACATTTTACATCACTGGAAAGTTATTTAAAAACTACCACGATTCTGGGAAAGAACGCGATTGCTTGGAAAAACATCAACAGTTTCAGGTTAGGGAAAATTGTTCTTATTCCCAAAGTAGAACATCAGTATGCATGTTGCTAGCTACATCACAACAAACAGAACAAAGTTAAATCAGAGGCACACACCAAAACTGTCTCAGCACTTAGTTAAGCTCATCTTATCATGTGAAACTGACCTTAGACTTTCCCCGAAGATGCACCGTCCATGCACTGCTTACAGCATCCTTTCTCAACCTTTGAACCCAGAGAAACCCTTGAAATATTTTTAGGCTTCAGCCTCAGGACGTGTCATCCATACCCTAACTTATTGTACTGTTTGACAGTGGAAGCTTTTTAAATTCTTGTACTGCATCTGGTCCCAGCATTTCCCCACTATTATCGTACACTTGCATTAATCATTTCTCACCCAGAGTGCGACGTTTCCTTTGCTGTGCACATAATTCTGCTCCTAAATAACTTGCTTCTTGGGTTTTTTTTAACTGACTGTCAGTTAATTAACAAAAGCTTTACTCTGTTCTGTGATTCCAAGACCCATTTAAAATAATCAGACCTTTTACTTTTCAAATGGCTGTAATTTGTAGTGTCTTTTCATTTTCTTGGAGCCATTGCTGCATTTGTAAGCTGTTTGCCACAGATGAGGCACAGCAGAACAGGGACACTTCAATCACCAGTCCATGTAAAACCCATTGACAAATAGCTTCCATTGTAAAGACTGATTTTTTGAGTCCATCAATATATCAAGAAAACTGCAGGGAAAAGACATTGGAGATAGAGACTTGTTCCAAACAACCCCAGACAGGAAACCCTGGCCTGGCACCGAACAATCTCGGGCCATCAAAACAGTGTGAACCTACTGAAGACGGAGCTTGGAGTAGCAACAAAAAACTGCAACATACTGCCTTGTCACTATTTGTATCAATTCAGTCTAACATATGAACACAACTAAAAGGAAAAGCAAAGCCTTGTTCTAACAAAAAAGCTCATTACAGTACTGAACTTCATGTGTTTTCACAAAATATATACAATTAAAATTCACAAGGCAATCACCAACTACAAGTCAACTCATACAAAAAGAGAACAAAGCACGCTGACTTCACTCCTCACTGAAATGAGAGAAGAAACCGGTACAGAAGGAAGTGTGGAAAGTTATAGTTTTATGAGTGAATCACTTAGGCAATCTACCGGAACTGACGTCAATTTGAAAAATGCGCATAATGGGAAGTTTAAACATACTTCACGGTGTTTTACACACTTTGTACGTTTTCCAGCTGAAATTACGTTATTATACGAGTATTACTGTCCGTACTCTATTATAAGTACGATCTAAAATGCAGGGGGGGGTATTACTTCATTTTAAGTATTAACCAGGCTACATACTGGATGTGCAAACGGGGAACGGCAGAACAGACGTCTTATTTCAATTCAGACTATTCCTTCCGATTTTAACCAATTACCAGGTACAAACACCGACGGACTTTATTGCAACTTTTGAAAAGGTTTGATTTTTTCCGTAGTCAGAATGAACGCAACACGCCATGCGCGTTTTCTACAGTTTGTAACGCCTGTAAGACTCTTGAGAGCTGAAAAGGATGTGACTATTGTGCTTATGTAATGCCCGAGATAATGCCTGCCACATAACTAGCTGTAACACTCTGCAAATATAACGATCCACCAACTGACTTTGACGTTTTGGAAACACTGCATGGGTGTTCAACGTATGGCAGTGACAGAACTGCAAAACGACCAAATGGTTTATGAAAGCCGTGACTGACTTGCCAGTTTGTCTTGAATCGCTGTCACATTGCACTAGTTGATCATTTGGTTTTTATGCACTTTCTCCCAGAAGGCCTGAGCCCGAACACTGTTCTTGGTTCGTGTTACCGGTACCACAACCGTCCATAACCATATTTCTTTAATCGTTTTTCCAGAAACACGGGTTCCCATCAATTATACAAAACAAATTAACTCTCACCTTTTATGCATTTCATCTGAGTCCTCTATTCTTGCTATAAACTACTTAAGTTGAATAGTATCTCCTGCAAACTGTTCCGCGGCAGCCATTTTGGGTAATGGCTACCTCCAACAAAAACATAGGGTATAATATTGTCATGAAAAAACAATTATAACATTTTGAACAACTTAAAAAAAATCCATACAATTATTGTTAAACGTTAGAATATATATAAGATTTCAATACATCTGTTATCGTTTTAACGTATAATTTAAAAATTTACCTGTTTGTTTGTGTTTTAACTCCCCCCGCTAAATAAAATGGTATGTCTCAGAAAACACCGAATTGTTTTTCACAGTTTAGCCAATCAGAAATAGATAAACTAATCCAATCAGACGCTTGATTGCACGAATTGTATCGCTGTTTCCTTTCTGATCTGCGTATGCATAAAGTGAGTTTGGGCGTAAATGACGTGATTACGTAATGTGTACCGCTACACTTTTGTCTCATATCCATTATAGTGGTAATACAGCTAATTGAATCGATGCTCTTCTTGAATATGATTCTTTATTTACTGTTTTTACTGTTCTTTCTGCGAAATGTAGTGTTTTACATTAAAATGTTTGTCTCTTACCATTAAATACTAGGAGTTAGGTTATTATATTAAGTCGTTTTTCTAAAGATATGTGAATAAATACGTTCTAATAAACCCAGTCATACGTATGAATATAAAAGGAACTTGGGCAGCACTGTTCAGCATTTTGTCTGCCTGCGTTGTCATGTAGGTTTACGATCACTCTTGTTTAAAGAAAGTGAAGAAATTAGCCAGCGTTCAAACAGTGTTGTTTAGCTTTTCCAGTGTTAAATCATTGGCGTCGTTTGAACGAATTTTCAGTATACGTACTTGCTTTCTGCTTTTCCGGTCTCCCGTTAATTATTTCTACATAGATTCTATACTTCAAACCACCCTGATATTCACTATATTGACTGCAGCTCCGTCCCACAATAATCGTTTCTTGCACACACATTTCCTGTGTTAGTAATAAAACGGACTACACCCCAAACTTGCCTCATATGGTCTGGTCGCTTTTTAAAGTCAACATCTCTGTAATGCGTTATCAGTCGTTTGTTATTGTATTCACGATATGTTCAATTCAAAGAGTTTACCTATTTAAGAATATTTCGGCATGTTAAGCTAGACTTCTTATAAAGTAAAAAATTGTACTTAATTTATTGATTTAATGATACTAAATAGTTAACTGTGCTGATTGATGCATCTTTAAGACGTGTTCTCTTCGGAAATGCTTTAGTTACAGTATGCAACCTTTTGACTTTAAATTCCTTCGTCCTCACTTACACACACAAAAAATAAATGTCATGAGCGTGTGAATGCAGAATTAATTATTCAGGTGCAAAAGATGGTGGAACAACAGGGCATTGCAAGGTTACAGTTAGGGATATTAGTTTTGTTTAAAATTATCGGTCATCAGATTATGAACTACTGTGCAGCAATTTCCTTGCAGGAGAATAACATTGTTTCTTGACGTTCTTCCGTCTCATTGGGCCATGTCATTGCAATGCTTGCACCAGGAAAAGGTTGTGCCGCATTGTGTCTTACAGACAATGGCATGGAGTCGCAGTGTCTAAGGCTACAGTGGATCACAAGTCCTGGCTTCCCCTACATGTACCAGTTCCTCTTTAGAACCTGAGATTAGCCACCTTGGTATGAAGTGTGCTCTTCGATCTAAAACAGTCACTCAAGGAACTTCAGTGTAACGATCACTTTATTTGCATATAGTAACAGTAATATTTGCAATGGCCTAACCACAAACCAGCTTTTACCCAACAGGACATGATTTACAGCTGAGGTGACTATGGTTTTATTTAGTAACGGAAGATTCTGATTATGTTAGTGAACAGTGGAGCAGACTACTAGAAATTTATTATTTATTTTTTAACAGGACTTTTTAAAGGTGTACAACAAGTTAAAGTGTTCTTCGTAACAAATGCTTTAATGCTTTCGGTTACTTCGCTCGTAATGCAGAAGGTAGGCATGCGACGCTTGCCTGGATACAGCCGTGGCTTTTGTTTAGGTAGTTTATCAACTTCGGGGATGTGAAAGTGGACGTGACAACAGATCCTAGACCAGTCTGTAGCTTGCACTGTGCTCAGTACGTTATTTGTGTAACACTGACTTGGGTAACTCAACAGTTGCCAACCACGGCAGTCAGCCTTACCCCATACACCTGTCCTGATTGGTAAAGTGCTGGTTGCCTTGGTTATATATCTAATCACAGTAGAAGCAGGGTAATTTCCTTGTGATGTCCAGTGCAAGTGCAGTACCATTGTGATGTGGAGGGGTGATGTATCTCCCCACAAGTTCCTGAAGTGTCCCTAAGGCATGTGTTGTTGATGGAGGACCAATGTCCAACACTCTCTGAGACATATCTGAGGTCTAGGCACTATCCCACTGCATTGGTACTGCACTCTTAAGTGACCTCAAATTGGCCTTTTTCACCCTCGTTTACCGACACTTAAGTCCAGTAGTCAACATGGCAGAGGGGAGGTCAGTGTCTGTAATAAATTTCACATTTAGCAGGACAAGGCTAAGGTGTGGAATTGTTTACACAAATACAATGAAAGGACGCATCAGGATGAACTCAATTCCTGGAGTCGTGACGTTAGACGTTATTGTCTTTGAAACATTTGTATTGTCATATAGTAGCATAATTTGCTTGCCACATGTGGACTATCTTAAAGCCAACTTTATCTGGGCATACGTAATTGCTGAAAATCTTGGTTTGGGTCTGAGTTTAATGTTCCTTCCTTGAAGAAAAATAAGCAAAGACAACCCGTTAGAAACAGCTTCGTGAAACGTTATCATTTTGACATTAAAATTACTCAGTGTATCATGATTAAAGATTTATCCACTAAAAGTATTTTGTTTATTCATTGCTGAACACAAATCATGCATTTACATGCACAGAGGTACCTTTTAGTGTTTATTATACTTGCATACTAATACGGTGAATGTCTTGCTCCCTATGCTATATATTTTTGCAATGATGATTTGGTTAATTAAAATTAACATTAATTAACATCATGTATTCTGAAGGTTATGTACCAGGAATACACATTGGAGTGTATTAATGAGCTAAAACCACTTCAAATACATGACCCCCTTGGCTGAAGCAATATGTAGCTGTACACGAGTATCCAGCTGACTTTTTGCAAGGACTAAATCGTATTGGTTCATAATCAGCCAACATATGAAGTCCAGTTTGTCCATTAACAATAAGGAGCTCCTGCATATTGTTATGAAACAGCCAATGAGAGTCAGCATCTCCATCAGCACAAAAAAATCTCCTATATGATGTAATGAGTCTTCCAATAAGAAACAGCCTGCTCCAGGGAGCCAGCCAATGACGTACAGCTTTCTGCAGCATGAATGTCCTGTATGTTGTGTGTTTTGCCTTGCACCAAGTCAAGAGATCAGACAGTTGACCACAGGTGTTCAGGCTGTCTGTCTTCATGGGGGAGGTACAATTGCCAGCCAGCTGTTTTGAGACTTGTGATTTTTACAGCTAGCACAGTTTTTAAATATAACTGATTTGAGGCTCAAATGCTGTATACAGATATTGTAATTTCCAACAAGTGTACAGGATCTACTATTAGGATTCTCTGTGCAGTCCCTGAATAGTGAAAAAGAAATGTTTAGCTATCCTGTCAGTGTTCATGCAGCATAACATTATAGTGGATGAACAGCAATAAGGTTTGCCTGTAGAGCCCGTTTTCAGTGCATCAAAGCATACCGTGGTATGGAAATGCAGCAACAACGAAGTACATATGCAAAACATATGCAAGTATGGTTTTATAATTGCTATTGTATGTGTGAGTGATCAGACCCACACATTACTCTTACCTAATGAGAAAGCCTTTTACATTTTCTCCCCAGTCATCGATTGGTGATAATGCCAACTCTTATGGAGAAGAATGCAGGAAGCTGATGGCTGTTTTACAAAAATTTGGCTCGTGGGGTAAAGGTCGAATGCTCCGGCTGTTCAGCTGTGTCAGGTATGGGCAGCCACCGACAGGTGACAGGTGAAACCTCCACTGTGCAAACCGGCCACTGCTGTGTACTGCTTGGTCACTCACAATCACCTGTGTGTTTTCAGGGTTCATGGGGTTCCTGCTCTCGCCGTTGAGTTTAGATGTTGGTGAGCGTGGAGTTGAGTCATCCCTTATAACCTCACCACGCCTGGGGCCTGTAGCTGTTTATCCCAGGTGTAGACACTGCTGACACACCTGAAACCCAACAGCCACTGACCTAATGGACCCAGTAAACATGTGATGTCCACGTGTCACAGGTGAGTACACTGATTACAGGTCCTGAGCTGGCAAAGCTCCCAGAAAAGACCCCCCCCCAACCCCCACTCCAAATATCCATTATTTAATCAAGCAGAAACATTCTGCGCATCCAAATATCAATGACTCCTGTGTTGATGAGAAATTTTTAATACATTTGTTCTGGTTTGCCACTCCATATTACCTTTTCATGTTTTATATTTGCAGCACAGGATTGCAGTAAAGTGAAATATTATATTTGTTACAGTATTCGGCATGCGTAGGTTACAGTATTAAGCATGCGTAGGCTGCAGCCTGCACCCTTGCAAAGAATTGGTAATGCACCACTGGAAAGGTCAGTCAGAGTGCATGTCAAAGAGCTGTTGTCGTTACAGACTTAATGAAGGGAAAATGTATTTTGTTGCATGTTCTGCAGATTGCTCTCAGTACAGATATATACAGATACACAGCTATTCAGGAAATAAAGTTGCTTGGCTTTTATATATGTTGGAACTTTGTAACTGTGCAGTATAGGTTGTATTTCTGTACTAACTCTTCTCTGTGAAGGTAATTTATTGCCTGCTCTCTGCAACATAACTGCCCCCTTAAAGGTTAAAAAAAACTACCTATTGGTTTGGTTTTCATATCACCAACACTGCCAGCTGTGTGGAAAATAGCACAGTAATGGTACAACAGATTTGGTAGGATATTTTGACCATGCCTTGTAAACAGCGTAGTCCCTTGCTTTAAACATGCTTTTGCAATCCTGAATGTGTTAAAAAGCAGATCACTTCCTTGTAACATACTGTAACCCCATACAGTCTCACAAATATTTTTTCCCCTCCTATATGTTGTGTAGTTTCCTCTGGTAACTAAATTGTTTAAATAATTAATTACTCTCTCTTGTTTTGGAGAGAAGATTTTAGTTGCTCTTAGATGGTCATTTTAAGTACCTATGTTTTACTTGGAGACATCATAAAAGGGGACAGAGCTAATTAAAATCACACCAGGTCAGTGGTGGTGACATGAACATTGGGTCTGCAGATAAAGTTCTCACATCACCGGTCATTGCACGGTCCCCCCCTCTTCTGTGGTAGAGTTTATGAATGAGATCACAAGCACAAAGTGTTGAAATTAAAGTTGTAAAGTGGCCTAGTGGCTCAATGGGTAGCACATCAGGCTGGGATGCAGAAAGTTCCAAGTTCAAATCCCAGCCCAGTCACCAGGTGTGTCCTTGAGCAAGACACCCAGTGCTAGCTCGCTGTAATCTGTATGTGAAATGTGGGTTGCTGTGGATAAAAGTGTCCGTCAAAGCCTTTTAAGAAAGTACACCATTTGGAGTAGCTTGTGGCAGTCATGTCAACTTAAGAAGTTACATAACCATGGTCTGCTGCTGGAACTAAACTCTAGTGAACTACAGATAATTTCACTCTTGTTGAATGGCTTCTGGACAAAGTTATTCAGCTGTGCCAGGATGTACCTCCTGTTGGGAGTCTGGGGACAAGCTGATTTGCACAGATGAGGAACCCCCGCTCCAAGACTCACGAGGCTTGTACAAACAGACAGGCACAGATAAACTGAGAACAAACGGAACTAACCACAAGTCCTGACTTAAACAGCAAGCCCAAACAGGACCCAGCAAGAAATCAAAGAAGTAAAATTAACAACAGGGGCTTTAAACAAGAAAACAAGGCACTATGCACAACACCAGCTGGGCTTTGATGATGCGCAAAACAGTGTTGTGAGGAGAAGGAGAACCAGGAAGTGGGATCAAAGTGCAGAGTTCACTGGTTCAAAAGAAAAAAAAAAACAGTCCAGGCTCAGGAGACTGAGACCAAGAAAGGGCAGGAACTATGGTGAAACAGAACAAAGTACACAATTATACTGCGACTAAGCTACTCAGCATAGTCCATGAAAATACACTACCTCACAAGGAGTAAATGGCACCAGAAGAGGGTTTTTTTCTCTTTACATTGTGTGGCACAGGTAAGAAGGTATGAAGATGATGATGATAGTGAAGATGAAGATGAAGATGATGGGCGTGGTGAGTCAGTGGGCGTGTCTGAAAAGCCATGTGCCGATGTTTGTATACAAGGCTCAGCAGATGACTGGTGCTGGGAGTGTTGTTAGCTGGGAAAAGCAAGTGGTTTTTTAAATATTGTCTTTTCTTTTGTTTAAATAAAACGATTAATTCAATCCAAAACAGAAGTGAGCCATTTATTCCACTGTGTATGTTTTTGTCAGGGAATAGTCTTTAAGAAATGCCTGTAACTCTTTTTAATTTAGTTTTATAAATTTCTGTAATGAATTGAATAATTGTTCTTTTTGCCAATTATTGTTAATCTACACAGATTTGCCAAATCAAAACTGTGACAGAGAGTAACACAAGATTTATGTGTACAAAATAATTTAAAAACTGTATTCTAAGATATCATATGTATATGTGCATAGAATCATTTGGAAATTCAATTTCTTAACCTTTCTGCCTTTGTCAGGGAAATGAAAGGTTTTAAGTCTTGCAATGAAATGACTGAATCTCTGCACATCCCTTCACAATCATTTCTACTGGTCATTACAGAGCGACAATTTACCTTTAGGCCACATGAGGTGAAAAGGTGCCCGCCACGTGCCAAGCTGGTAGACTTTGGTCAGCCTTTGTGCTAAAGTGTCAGCTGCAGTGACACCAGGAAGTAGCTCTGCCACCATACTGCAGCCAAAACCTGCAAAATGTGGATAATGTGCGGCAGGCCCTAGTACTCCTCCAGGCTACTCTCATTTCCACGGCAACAAGGAGCACAGAAGTGTGGTGAATTAAATGACTAAATCAGCCACCATGTGGTAGAGAAGGACCCCCCGCCATCACACAACTCCACTCGCCACCCTCAGACCTGCTGGCTAGCGTTCCACTGTCACCCCACGTCAAGGACTCCAGAACATTGACCCAGATGGCAACGTGGGCTTTGGGTTGGCTCTTCAGTCTGCTGGTTCTGCCCCAGGGGAAAGCAATCTGGGCTTAGGTGGGGATGGCTAATGTTGTCAACTGCAGGTGGATCAATACTGTGCTTGTCCTCGGTGAGAAACGTGGGCCTGCTTGGGGGAAAACGAACCTCTCAGGAGCTGCGTTCGGCGCTGAATCTTTCACTTTTTTGGTGAAACCTTTGCACTGTTTCACTGTAGAAATTACATCTTTATTATTTTTCTTGTATTCCTAATATGCCCAAAACTGTTTATTTAGCATACATGTTGAACAGACCTATGGAATCTTTTTCTTTTACCGCCACACATGAATTAAAATTTAAATGAATTAATAATGTGCTTCTATCTATACCATTACCAACTGAAACCAACCTATTATCTGTGCTTGAATATTTACTTACTTTATTCTGTTGCAGCTTCTGATAACCTCAAGCATGATGTTTAGACAGAGCCTCCCCCGCTCCATATTCGCATTAACAACACGCACGTTAGTCTTTACTTAATACAAGTGTGTGGTATTCCCCATCATTTATCATAGCCAACAGGCCTCTACTCTTCCTTCATTCACATTAGCTTCACGTTGCCCTACGCACATTTCGAACACGCCGCATGCCAGCACGAAGACGGACATCGGGAGACATCGTTTTAACACACCACTCTTTTCGTTACTGATTAATGTTCTCCAACACGTGCCCTCTTCTGTTACTCGTGTAATTTATGCCCAGACTTTAAAATGGCAAAGTTGGGGTGTCGTGCACCAGCGAGATTCGCGCGGCTACGAAGACACAGAAGGTAAACAGCTTTGAATCAATTGCATTCCTGGGGTTTATCACAAAACCTTGTACGTCTTGCACTGAGTTAAGAGCTCTGAATCCCAGAGAGCAAAGGTGTCCAGTAAAGAATGTTAGTAGCATGTAGGTAAAATCACACAAAGGGAAATCAGAAATTCTGCTGATCCCTGATTAAGCCTGCAGTAGCTATTTTCATCAGTGGATGCAAAACTAATAACTTCATGTAGCGTGCTCTGTATGCCGTTTACTGAGAAAAGTCTACTGCTGTAATTCTGTTTCAGTAGGCCATGCCATCATAACATGAACCTATGGGCAATTTTCCTTTAAAAATCGTAAAAATTTATAGCATTGACTGGAAATGCATTTTGGCTTATTCCACGTTACAGTGCCTTTGTATTTAAGGGACACCCACGTGGCTTTTACCTGAAGTGGAGGACCCATTATGGAATGAAAAAAAATAATTTCATACTACGCCCCCCCCTATGGTGTGCCTAGCTGTCTGGCCAAGGAATGGGAACTAGGGACTGTCCCAAGGCCTCAACCTCCCTCCAACTTATCTGCACTCAGTGGTTGAACATACATGTAGCTGATTAAGTTTACCCCCCATGCGTTGTTTAATAACAAATAAACAAGAAGCCTTCCCTCAGTTAATTCCTGTCGTATCACTGACAGGAACTACTTGAGGCAGGTACAGAGAACCGAATTGGCTCAAAGTTTATGGTTCCTCAACAAAAAGCGAAAACATTAAGGCGGCACTCAAAATAAAAAGGAAGCCTGGATCATTGTCACTGTTTATTAGCTATCAAGGTGTGCATTTCTGTGGTTGAACATACATGTAGCTGATTGAGTCTACCCTGCATCTATTGTTTAATAATGAATAAACAAAAAGCCATCCTTCATAGACAACGAGCTCAGATTGTGTGGTCTTTTGGTGCTGCAGAAATTTGGACTCTTTCTCACACATCATGGGATATGTCTGTTGAAAGTGATATGATGGTGTTTAAGGTAATAGTTTGTCAGAAGGCAGGTGCAGTGAGTGGTCCACCTGACTGATGCATCCCTGTGGAAACTTGAGAGCTCTCGAGTACAA
This sequence comes from Chitala chitala, assembly GCA_025773905.1. Classification (NCBI taxonomy): domain Eukaryota; kingdom Metazoa; phylum Chordata; class Actinopteri; order Osteoglossiformes; family Notopteridae; genus Chitala; species Chitala chitala. The sequence goes on from JABJVR010000065.1 coordinate 3,605,563, forward strand.
GAATAGCTCAGGTGTGCAGGTGTGGCTCTCGTGACCCGCAGGTGACGATCATCCTACCCAAGTCCCCTCAGCTGAGGAGGATTGGCGTTATTATATTATGTGAACGATGTTCCCTTGTGTTTCTCGAGTTGGGCCAGACTTGTGGTTATTTTCATTGTGAAGCAGAAGTCATGATAGTCTAACTGTCCTCCAACCTAAGATGTGCTTAGGGTCCTCTACACACACACACACACACACACACACACACACACATACACAACTTGTGATAAAAACACATCACTATTCTCTAAAGACAGTCAGATCTTTCTTTCAGCTGAGCATCAAATTGTACAAGAATGTCTCATGACTGTGAAGTTAACAATACCTCCATTGAATTTCACAGGAATAAGAATTACAGGAAAACCATACCAGTGCTTTCAAGACCAATGCTACAAGCAGTCTACTGTACATACAGTTACTTTCTCAGGTACCTTTGGTGGTCCATAGTAGGACTCTTGCTTGCTATGAAGGACACTGATTTGATTCAAGTTCAGTGCAGCTTCTCTCTCAGTAATAGAGATGTTGTGTCAACCCGTGAGCACCATGCAAAAAAACCAAAGCTTAGTTTACACAAATTCTGAACTCAGATACTAAGATGGTCTGGTGTTTTATTCAACACACTGCCTACAACCAAGATATGACAAACAATAGAACTTCATGCCCACCCACACACACCACCACCACCACCACCACAAAACCGTACATAAAAACCACTTTGTTGTTATTAAATCCGTGAAAATTGGCTGCCTTTAATCTGACAGATTGTCCTTTTGGGTCCAAGAGGCTACGGGTTGGCCAACATACTGGGCTACTGTATATTTGACTTGGAATTAGATAATAATGAAAGATGTATGAATAAGTTTGTGTGTAAATAAACAAGCCGAAGACTAATGAACGTTGCTTTTATGATTTTATATTACGTCATCATCAGACCAAAGTTATACAAAGCGAACTATTTTAAATCGTTTTAAAACTGCAAATGCTGTCTTTATTAATAGTCATCAAAAATAGAAAGTATAACGATATCTGTTGCTAGCCGAATAATAAATATGGCCACCATGAAGTAAAAATATACCGTTGGCTGATTCCTAACGAGTAACGGTAACCTGAAAAAAAAAAACTAAACTAAGGTTTACTTTAAGAACTGTAAATCGTTGTTTCTTTTTTCTCGAAAAAAAAAACGTCTCCGGCTATTTATTAAAACTTACATTTATTTAATTAATAAATTAAATTAATTTGCATATGTTTTTGTAGTTTTTGTTTGCTGCTAGTACTGTTGTTGGTTTGTAAGAAAATATATTACTTAGATTTGTAACTGCACTAATGTGTTTTTGTATTTTAATAAACGCCAGATTTCAACATAGCTTGCAATTATTACTAGTATACTTCTTAATTATTATTATTGTTATTATTATTATTACCAAAGGAAATGGTAAATGTCAGCTTCCGTTTGACAGGTGTGATACTAACGGGTTAAACTGCTAAATTTTTATTTCGTGTTAGTGCGTGTTATTTTCTCTGCTGTGTGGGTGTGTTTCTCTTTACCAGCGTCCGATCTTACTAACATGTTTTCTAAACGCTATATTAACCACGTGTCGGCGGATTCCCTGTGGACAAGTTTTCTTCGCTGTCACAGTCTGCGCTGATCTCATCATACAGAGGATTCCGCTGGCGAAGTGCGCAGATTAAGGCGCGATGGGCAAAGACAGCGCCAGCTCCGGCTCTGCCTCCGGCCCGCATGGAGGCAGCCGGGCCGCCGGGCTCGCGTCCCGGGCTAGCGCAGGACGGAATCGGGAGGTGTGAGCAGTCAGTAGGTAATGCCGTAAAGTAAGTGTCGTAAACCAGGTGCAGAGAGGGGAGGTGGAAGGGAGGTGGCGTGCAGGGAGGAGGGCTGGGGGGCGAGAGAGGAGGTGACTCTCCGGCAGCATTTAGACACAGCGAAAGGATCATGGCGGATGGCCCCAGGTGTAAGCGCAGAAAACAGGCAAACCCGAGGAGGAATAACGGTAAGTAAAACTATGGAGCTCTTAAGGATTTACTCCCCGTTAAGTGAACGAGGGGCTGAATTTTCCAACATCCGAGCGTCTTGCGACTTTTGCACTTGTTTACCGTGGATATTTACTGAGTTAAAGTGTATTAAAGTAGTAGTGAAGTAAGCGGTGTGCCCTGTCCCAGTGCGGCGCACCGTTATACCTGGCCCCCCCTCCGCCTAGCGGTCCGCTGCGCCCTGCACCGTTATGTGCGCACCTCTCCCTGGCGCTGGGGCAGCTCCGCTTTTGTTTCACTTTTCAGAGCGCACTCTCCACTTTTGCGCATAAATTTCGAGCGCAGCTTGGCGACACGCGTAACTTTTGCCCGCAAACGTATGCGCTGCTTCTCCCTGTCCGTTTTGGCACTTTTTGCCGAAGTGAAACTTAAACCATCGCGGCGGCGATGCGGGGCTGCGCGCTTCGCAGCCACACCGAGCAGCCGAGTGCCGCAACATCAACAAGTTCACTTTTATAAAGCGATCCAAAGCCGCTAAAGATGCAGAAAAATTATTGTCGATCCTTGCTTCCTCGTAGATGAGGTCCTGTTTAATGTTTGTGTTTTTACATTAGCGGAACGGTGGTAATAGTTAAACCACCCCCAGCAATAAGATCAGGTATGACGGACACTGTTGAGCCTTGAGTTTTAAACTCCGGCTTTTGATATTTGCGTGGTTTACATGTTGCCAAGCAGGTAGATGCCACGATGCCGTTGTCTCGTAATTACAGGGAATCCTTTTCTACACTTATTTTTTCTCCTTTTTAGGTAATGTTTAGGTTGTTTATCCCTGGCTGTCTAATAAATTGTTACTTTCGTCGCAGCAAAGCCGATTGCACTGTATTGCTGGGCGAATACAGACGAGTCTTTGTCTGGGTGAAATGCTGGAAAGTGAAAGGTGTACGTTGCGATTGGTGTGTTTTATTGATATCCTACCTGTTTAGTACAATACTAGCTAACATTTATAGAAAATATGGGCGTCGCTGTGCTTTAGTGTGGCTGCCACTGTCTATATAAGGAATATATTTACATGGACCGTGCGGGCTCCACCATAGTCAACTGCTCATCCTTGGCAAAGTTGCTCAGGGGATGCGTGTAGGTAACATTTGTGCTTTAAATACGTTTTGTATGCACGCAAGCAGTTTTTGTGCTTGGATAGTTTGTATTTTTGGTCGTTTATTTGAGTGCTTTGAGCTTGAAGTGCACGGAGCGTGTTTATAACTACAGAGTAGACGTGAGAAATTACTTGTGCTCTGTTTTGTGATTTAAAAGATGACGGATTTAACTGATTTGCCGTGTGTTGTAAATACACACGCCATTGGCGTGTTTCTGCAGTTTTTGTGTTTTGTTATTTCCCTAATCTGTGATTGGTGTGCTTTTTGATTTACTTGATCCTCTGGAATTTTTTTTTTTTTCCACATTGCATTTTTCACCTAGCAGAGATATGCCTGTTGAATTATTTAGCTCACAACATCGCAGCGTTAGTTTTGTATTTTTTTATTTATTTGTACACCTTTGAAAATATTTTAAAGTAGGCGTTCGGGCGTTTGATGAAGGTACAGAGGCAAAAGGAGGCTTTTTTTTCCCTGCTGACGACATGTGTGTGACATGCAGTTAAGTATTGAGCCTCAGTGTGACAGTACAGACGCATAAACACGCTTACCTGAACGGGGGGGAAAACGGTGCTTACAAATGCCCTCTCCTATAGCAAAACTCGCGAATCTGGCATCAGAAGAACTAAAATCGCACAGTGTTAAAGGAAACCCTTTGACGAAACCGATCTCTCTCTGAAAGCAGAACGGAAAGAGCCACTCCAAACGGTGCAGCAAATGGCAACTTGCGCAGGTAGAATAAAAAAAGATGGTGTTTAGTTTCCATCCTGCATGCTCTCCGCTCATAATGGCACTGATTTTTGTTCTCGTGTGAGAACTGTGCTGCGTTTGCCGTCATTAAAAAAATCCCTTTGTGTGTCAAGGAGTGACTGATTAATTTATCTGGTCAACGGAGTTTTTGTGTACGGTGGTGTGTGCCGCCTTGTGCTTGTGCTGTGGCTTTGGGGGGGGGGCGGAGGTTGACGAAAAATGAAAGTATAGCGTAAGGTGGTGCAAATGACATGTTGTTTCCGTCTATAAGGGACGCGTCGTTAAGGTTCTGCAACACGCCCTTTTGCGTTTCCGTTTATTATGTTGCTTTTATTACATCTGTCATTTCTGTGGACGTGGGGGGGAATGGCGGTCGCTAAACCGCTACTGCAGTGCAGGCGGGGCTGTTGCTTTTTAATGTAGGCGTCGGGCCAGGTAAGCAAGGTGATACAACACCTATAAAGGTGGCATAATACAAGGTGTTTTAAAGATACACGGTGTATAATATTTTGCAACGTAGGATTTTATACCTGTATTTATTATGTGGGATGTTGTGGTAGTTTTGTTATTAAAAGCTTGCTAATGTCTTTTCATCGATTTTGACACGAAACGCATATGCAGTTTATTACAGCGTCAGTGTCACTTGCGTTATTTTCTGGTTATGCTGTAATTGTTCGCTTTTAATTTTTTATTTTTGTTACGTCTAGAGTAATTTAGTTTTAAGCGTTTTGTAGCTGTTGCAATAAAATTCACCTGTGTCTTTTGTTTAGACGTTTCTTTCAAACGATATCCTAGATGTTTCTTTCAGAAATGTTAAGTTGAAAGTACTGAATAATACAGCTTCGGTATGTTGCGGATTAATATTGTTTCATAGAAAATGTGCAAATCGAAGGCAGGTTCACGGACGCGTCACGTGGTCGTTTGATACATTTTTTTTTTCCAGCGGAGGTGGGTTCTTCAAAGAGATGCTCTTAGGAATGACAGTGCATAAATAAAGGTTCCCGGGACCCTTCCCGATTATTTACAATTCTGAATTCTAACGTTTTAGGCTCTGACCTTTAATCAAGTAACAAGTAATGCTAAACGGAGCTAGTTATGTTTGAGATGAAAGAATAATGATTTCCACAAGGTGGGTGGGTTCGGCGTAGGGCGCAACCAGCCAAGCTGCTATCGTGGCTTATATTTGAATATGTAGTGGGGTAAGTGTGCAGCAGCAGGTGTGGGTCTGTCTGTCCTGTGAGAGAGAGGTGTCTGTCAATGCTATACACCTGAGGACAGGGCTCTTGTTATACATGGCCAAAAAAAGCATTGTATAGCTTGTGTGATAGTTCTGCTCACGGAATGAGGCTCGCGCATTTCCAAGGCAAGATTTTGAACAGAGACCGGCTCTTGACAAGCCTCAAGCCTTTTTCTTACGTAACATAAATAACCGTTCTCTTCTTCCTGTTTGCTGAAGATGCTTTTCAGATTAAAAAAAAAAACACTTTCTAAAAACGTGTCCAGTCAGTTTGCCTAGAGTGGGAGCTCCAGGGAGCCGAAATGACTACCCTGTGAGATGTCTAAGTAATGCTGATGTGGTCTTATGAATGCAGACATTTTCTGCATTTTCTGACAGAAAAGGGCTGTGAGGTTCAGCCTCAGGGATGTGGCCGTATCACATCACGGCTGTAAACATCAAGCCGTTAACAGCTGGGACGGGGAGGCAGGTGTTTGTGAGTGGAGGTGAGCTCCGCCCCCTTTTGTCAGCTTACTCTTTATTTGTCTGGGCTAGGTGCTGTGGTGGTAATCTAAGGCTGCAGTCTGGGAATAAAAGAACGTATCTGAGTTAACATACCTTACAAAAATAAACAGACGTCTTCCGGGACCGGTGTTGAAACCGTACAGAAAGGGGCTACAAAAACCCTGGCTCAAAGGGAACTGCAGTTTAAGCTCTTGGCTCGATTGTGGATTTAAATCCCGTTACCAAAGTGGGATCATCTGCCATGCTGGAATATTTAGTACTTTTAAAGTAGCGTCAGCCGAAGAAGTTCTCCTTGGAAAATCTGTAAGAAATGGAGGAGTGGTTCAGATTGTTCACATTTGCCTTGAATGGGGGGGGGGTATGAATGCACAAATATTGTACAATCTGCTCGATTTTTTCAGACTTAACTTTTATCTGACACACTAGCAGCCAGGGAGCTACAGTACAGTGGTGTATCAGTTCTGAACTGCCGGTGGATCACTGAGTGAAGGAAAAAGGAAGCTTTCATTTATCGGCCCCTTTAAACACACTTCCTCTACAGGCTGGGGGGCGCAGCTCCCTCTAAATCCCACCCTTTTTTTCTGCCTTCTCCATCCTTCCGTGGGGGACGTGGTACTCAGAGCATTGGGGCAACTGTGGTTTCACCTTTGACCCAGACAGCCTCGCTTTGCTGGTGCCTCTTGAGGCCATTTTAATGCCCCCCCCCTCCATTTCCTATGTGCATGTCTGGCACTTTTGTGGGGTTTAAATTTGTGAGAAATCTTTGTACTTGCTTTTTTTATTTTCTGGAAAAACTGAAACCTCAAAAACGTGTTGCTTAGTATCAGTTTTGATCTGATTAAAATTTTTTTGTTTTGGTTTTTTTTTTTTTTTTTTTGAGGGTGGAGGGAGGGTTGGTGGGGCTGAGCATCACTAATTGCATTCAAGGGAGAGTCCAGGCCTGAAGCTCACCTTTTGCTGTTGCTTTGTATGGTTGGTTGTGGGGGGGGGGGGGATGGGCAGAGGGATGGACTGGAGAAACGTCTGAGAACGG
>JABJVR010000065.1:3612362-3643166 GCA_025773905.1 Chitala chitala
AAAAGGCTCTTTTTTCAGAGTCAGCTTTTCTCTTGGCCATTGTTGGGGGCTAGTTTTGACTTGAAATTAAAGTTGTATACGTCAACAGACGCTTGATTGATAAGACGTAATTGACGCGGGAATGATCGCAGGTAACCTATCGTTCGGTAAGGCAGCTGTTGCGCGGCATTGTGGGATTTGTAGTTTCTGTGTTATCGGATCTTAATATCACCAGGCCATTAAAAAAAGATATATAAAATGATCTCGTGGGCCGGAAATAATTGTACACCGGACCGGTTGTGGCCCGCGGGCATTGAGTTTGACACATGTGATATAATGGATCAGAATGCTATTTTAATCCTGTTATTCTAATGGTTGTTACATCATTGAAGTTTAGAGATCTGAGGTCTATGTGTTGATCAGATGTCAGTGTTGTATAAAGTACCTGAAAGCCACATTGCCTGAAAGTAAAAGTTCAGATATTTTACTATAAAGTCACTTCAGTAAAAGACAAAATCACCTATTGTTATATTGTGTAAGTGAAAGTATGAAAGCGTCTGTCATTAACTGTAGTTAAGCATAAAAATCAGTTTCTGAATAACTGTACTGAAGTATTGAAAGTAAAAGTAGAATAATTTAATTAAAAAAGCAGTCAGACTTAGAAGAGTTCCAAATTTTTATTTTGTAGTGCCTTTTCCAAGTTATTAATTTTGCACCACCTAAAATTAAAACAAAAACATATGTGTTTCTTGAGAATCGACGGGGAGTTTTTGAATGCCGGAATTTCTTTGGTTTATTGGCAAGCTTCTTTTATCCTTCATTCCAAGAAAGGAGAACATATGAGGTAGTCTGAGTCCTTTAAAGCAGGAACTGTTGTTGGAGAAGTTATGCTAGCAGATGTGGCAGGTGTTGGAACAGCATCACTGCTGCTAGTGGAAGATGCTGCTGCTACCATGGTAGCTTCGTTCTGCTGCTCTTTTGACCTGAGTGAGCTGAACTCACAGACTGAAAACTGAAACTTTTGGAGCATGTTTTTTTTTTTTTTTGTAACAAAAATGCCAAGTGGGAAATGTAGTGGGGTAAAAGTATGCATTTTATTTAAGAAAAGTAGTGGTGTAAAAGTGCAGATACCCCCAAAAATACTTAAGCACTGTAACACACTACTGTTACTTTGTTACATTACACCACTGCCAGATGTGACGTTGTAGTATGTTTGGAATGTTACATTTTATTTTGAATTCCATACTGAGTACACCAGCAGAACAGTACACACTTCCTTTTCTGCCGAGCGAGTAGTTTGCAGTGTTTGATTTCAGACACCTACATAAGATGTCCGCAGTCCGATCGGCCCTCTTGGGCGAAGGTCATGTGCTGCAGTTTCTTCTTTGGATCTGTTGAAGGCATCCCATTTCTGATGCCCTCCCAGTACAATCCAATAGTGTGGGAAGAAATCACTGAGGATGGGTGAGCACAGATGTATGGACTTTCCTTTAAATTTTTCTTGGAGGCCTTGGTACTTTGGACACATTTCCAGGTGAAAAAGTAAATGAAAATAGTAAGTAAAGATAGATGCCTCCATCTGTCCAGCGTCCAAATGCTGTTGACCAGTATAACTAGATACATCCAGTGGCAGTCAGGGTGAAACCCGCTGCGGTGATCATTTGTGACAGAGGGTTGATGGGATTGCCGTCCAGAACGTTAGCCTGTCTTTCATCGGTCATTACTAGATGTGTCACCCCAGTACTGTCCAGAATGCAAGGCAGAACACAGACTCACAGGTGATGTAAAGAACGGTCATTAGACCTAGCGTTCGTGCAGTCGGCTCTGTGTGAGTCCTCAGGATCCCTGTGGGTAGCTGTGTCTCTGTGCTGGGTACGCGAGGAGGAAATGCTTTTAGACAGACACGAGATCACTCGCCGTGACCATGCGCAAGTCATCCAAGCGGGAGTGCCGGGCTGGACGGTGGCTCCCTGTTTATGCACATGCTCTCTGTGCGGGCTGATGTGATGCTACTTGTCCTACAGAGGTAGGAAAGTGCACGAGAGGCTGGCGGCTGGTCTCTGTCTCTCCCCCAGCCTTCACGTCTGCTTTGTTAGGGCGTTCTCTTAAATAGCTGGAGGTGTTCCTGTGTGACAGTCTGATCTTTACCATGACTGCCTGCAGGTTGTGGAGGGTGGGGGGGTGTTAGCTCCATAGGAGCTGTCACCTGCCCCCTCTCCCACTGGGCTGTGTTTTTTTTTAAGGCCTGACTTGAGAGACAGACCAAATCTCTTGTGACAGAGTCTGGCCCTGAGCTGGGTCTAGCTCAAATGAGCATTGTCGCTTGCTAGCTTGTGTGTGTGTGTGTGTGTGTGTGTTTCCCATGTTTGTTTACTTGTCTGATTGCCATTCCTCATGACACACAGCTGTGTTTGCCACCCATGTTTTCAGGTTGAAATGGACAGTGAGGCGAACTAGGATTTTATTATCTGTCACCTTTGCTTCCTCCCAGATCTGTAACCCTCGACGTTCACCCTTGTGCTGTCTCTGGGGGAAAGGCGTACGGTGGGAAAAAAAATGATAAAAACCGTGTAATTTGGACTGTCCTCCAGCTATTTTGTCCATTAGTGGAAAAGCTGACGCACCCTGCTCAACAGGGATCAGAGCCAATGGGAAAGGTCTCAGCTCCCAGGCCAAGCTCGAGAACAGGTGCACTTATGCATTAAAGCTGATTTCCTTTCAGTGTGAAGCTGTAGGACACCTGTGTGCCGTGCTACAGGGGGTGGGAGCTGTGCAAGTCACAGGCCCCAGTAGCAGGACGGTAGGAAGGAACTGGGCTCTCCCACCTGATTGGCTGGGATGCCCACAAGGCCAAGATGATTGGGTGCCCAATGGCAGTGGGTGGGTCTTTCTGCTCCTGTGTGCTACCTGATTTAGCATAGGGTGTACTGTCACATATTACTCTTTTCCACTGGCACACTTTACCTGTGCTTAGCTGTGCCATACCACACCATGCTGACAGGGCATCATTACACATGGGTATGAGTCATTTTTCCATTGGGCAGGCACGACTCGGGGAGGGGCGTTGCTTAACTTGACGGCACACAGTTTCGTGTAATTCTCAGGCTGTCACAAAAACAGAAGTGATAAGACTGCATGCAGTAGCTTTTCAACACTGAGGGATTTGTGGTGGCGTTTGTAACTCTGTGGTTTGTATAACATACAGGATACGGTATAATTAGTGTAGTGGTCACGATGGTAAAAAATTTGTCCTAAAAACAGTTTTCTCTGACTAAGTCGTGTTTGTATTTTTTCCTCTGGACAAACTACTTCAGTGTTTTTCATTAGTCAGTCAGTCTCTACCCACTTGTCCATATGAAGGAGGTGGTTTTAATTAATATTGTATTTAAATCTATTTTTTTCTTGTGTTTGTAATTTAAGTCATTGAGTGATTGGACCAGTGTGTTTGCAAAGGTGAGGTTTCTCTATGAGCAGGCCTTTTAATTGCCATTGAGTGCATATACTCGTTAGAGCACATGCATATTAGAACAAATTGGTTCTCTGCATTTAACCCCTCCCTTGGGGCAGCAGTGGCTAAGCTATCATTCAGCACCAAAGGAGCTAGCACTAAGTGTAGTGTTCAGGGACGGGCCTGGTGCCGGGGACGGGATTTAAACCAGGAGGCTTCCACATCCCAGCTGCACATTCTACCCATGGAGCCACCAACAATGGGATGACAGTAGTTGATCAGTAAACTGTGCTGGAACAGTGGTCTGAACCCAGGCTGACGTTGCTGGAAACAGTGTCTGTGTTGGTTGTTGAAGTTGGGCGCCATGACAACGTGTGGCTGCTGCTGTTTATACACACACCTTCCACTCAGCGCTGATACTAAAGGTTAAAAATATTAAAAGGAGCAGAGAGCCTTTTATGTTCCTTAACATGGGGGGGGGCAGGCGCAGCAGTGTTTGAAAGACCTTGTCATTTGTACTCCTGAACAAGATTCCCAACACGGTGCCACCATCAAAAAAAAAGATATCTGGCCCATTACTTGGTTTTAATAAGCATGTCACTTTAGACAGGTTTTCAAACTACTCAGATGTGTAACTAATGTACTTAATGACATGCCAATGCTTCACACAGAATCCAGTGGTGTGGACCTTCAGGAGTCGTTCACACTGGCCCACAGGAGGCCATATGAGGAAACATAACGAGTGTGTTAATCACCTGTTTTTTTCTTGCCACCCAATATGTCGCCAGATGGACGCGTGTGTTCAGTTGTCCAGTCATGTTGTCAGTCCCGCTCAGTAACAGCTGAACAGCTGGGAGGAGAAAACGTACTTTATTCTGTTTCAAACAGGGCCCCACTGGTGCCAAAACTGGGTCACGGTCTTCTAAAGTGCATATGAAATGGCCTTAGTTTAGTTTTCAGCCGTGAAGCTCCAGTACAAGCGGTTCTGTGGTTTGGACATTAACACGCATGACTGGAAGCTGTCCCTCAAAAGAAGGAGCTTGTATGTTACTCCAGACGTCTGCATGAAGTGGTTCTTTTTCTTGTTAAGCGCAGTTTATGCCATTGGTTCTCACTTCCCAGAAGCCCCCGGTCAGTGGTACAACAGCAGTGCTGGCTTTTTATTCATACTTCTCACAAGTGGATGATCTCTGGCTGCACCACTGTCTTTGCAGCATGGAATTTGTGTGTCTGAAAGGGGCTATACATCGACCCTGCCACCCACACACACACACACACACACACACACACACACACACGCATGCGCACACTGAGGACCGGTTATGATAACTTTGTCTTCTTAAGCAGTGCCGTCATGACCTGTAGTGGTCACTGCTGATCTCGGCTTGCTTTGAGTTCAAGCAGGAGGCTAAATTATGGTAAATCACGAGGTAGTGTATGGCTGCTGGCCCTGCTTATGCTCACAGAAGAAGGAACCCCCCCCCCCCTTATTATAGTCAACTGGCTCTCTGAATCTGCCTGTGGACATACAGGAAGGAACTACCCTTTACTACAGCCTGACCCATGTCTCTGAGCTCATCCACTCCATTGATGTACTGTCACAAAGCTTATGGGAAATTTGCGTGTGGTTGACAGGTGAAAGCTCCGCTTCTCGTTCTGCCCAGATCTCTTTCTCTGAATAGATTTTGCTTGGAAAGCCCCATTGTTACTCCAACAAGTAAAATGACATCACTGGTGCTGCCCCACGACCGTGCTGTCAAGGGCTAGTGAAACATCACATGGGTATGAGGTGGGAGGGACACCCTAAGCCTGTGTGAAGCAGACAAAAGCAGACAATGAACCTGTTCAAAGCAGGTGAAGGGGGTTAGTACAGGAATAAAATGGATGGAGCACTAATATACGGGACAGGGAATTGTAGAGTAACTCATATACATGTGGGAATAGTTAGTCTGGTGCTGTAATCCTGTGGAGAGAGAGGAGCAGTCAGGATGTGTACAGGGGTGAGAGGGTGGATGCTGTGTGGGGGGGTGGAGTAAGGCTGTGTGAAGGGAAGAGAGGGGTGGAGTAAGGCTGTGTAAAGGAGAAAGAGGGGTGGAGTAAGGCTGTGCGAAGGGGAGAGAGGGGTGGAGTAAGGCTGTGTGAAGGAGAGAGAGGGGTGGAGTAAGGCTGTGTTAAGGAGAGAGGGGTGGAGTAAGGCTGTGTAAAGGAGAGAGAGGGGTGGAGTAAGGCTGTGTTAAGGGGAGAGAGGGGTGGAGTAAGGCTGTGTTAAAGGGAGAGAGGGGTGGAGTAAGGCTGTGTTAAGGGGAGAGAAGGGTGGAGTAAGGCTGTGTTAAGGGGAGAGAGGGCCGTGATATAATGACGATTTGACTTCAGGGCAAGGTTGACGGAATATCAGTATGACGGGTGACATTTAATTTGTGAAGTAGTGTTGACTGGAGTTTTGCCAACCTACCACAGGCAAACAGTTAGGGACAGGGCCAGGGACCGGCAGAGCAGAGCGCGCTGTCAGATGAAAAGGAGAACAGGCACAGAAGTCGGATGTGTATGCGTGCGTGGGTACGTGTCCTCCACCCCGGCTTGAACGTTATACAGCAGTGTCATTTAAGCTCACAGCATCCCATGGAACATCTTGCCTTTCAGGCTGACTATGAAACATGCTTTAACATGCTCAAACAAAGAACAGTGCCAAAGGATTTTCTACATGAACATATTTCTTTCCTCTTTTAATTGAAAAAGATTTTCAATACCTACAGAGCTGTTAATACCAGGTGAATGTGTTACATTAATAGGCTTGCTTGCATCAGGGATGCTATGTAGAGCACTTGACAGCCTGACTAAAAAAAGATGAGGTGACCTAGGAAACCTAATTAGGTGCTCAGACTGAAATTATGCGTCGGTGGGCTGACTCACACAGGTGTCTTTTTCATCATTTCTGGAAATCATAAATGAGAGATGTTTTATTGGGATTTTTCAGACACAGTTCTTGTTCTGCATTACTCACACCGATGCCGGAGTCTCACTGATGTATCTTGGTCTGTCATTTACACCAATAATTTAGCACAGTGTTGGTAAAGGTTATGTACAGGCACATGGTGCTGTAATGAATATGGGAAATTATAGTCAGAATTGAAGCGGGGGTTGGCTACGCGATCTCAGTGATCTGATGGCAGGACTGTAGCGGGGCGCGATCTGAGAAGATCCGTCAGACCTTGGTACCTTCTACGTCTCTGCTGTCAGTCAGGCAGGAGCTGAACAAAAACAGGGCTGGCCTGGCATTGAGAGCTAAAATAACCTCAATGCTGTCCTGCAGCACGTTATAGGCACTTTTTTCCTCTCTCCTGAATTCCTTCCTGTTAGAGGAACAGCGGCATTGAAAACCAAGGCTGGCATTCCAGTGGTCTGCCTTGGGTCGTGACCCACATCCTGTTACAGTGGGCCCAGCTGGTTCTGATCCAGTAAGCCGGGCCTCAATGCAGCCCTGACCTCCCTGAGTACTCAGGAAACAGCGTCCGAGCGGCCGCCCCCTTTTGCTTAGGTTTCACGATGATGTCATTGTTTGTTTTGTTAGGGGAGTTGACAGGAAGTTTGTGGGGGGGGGGTTTAGATGGAGAGCTGGAAATTCCTTCTGTACAATTGGTTTTGTTTAACATAGTGGTTTTGTTCAACATACATACAGTCAGTCAGACAGCAAGGGTGCTGACTCATGAGTAAGCTCTAAATCAGGGGTGCCCACAACTTTTTGGTTTGCAAGCTACTTTTAAAATGAGCAGGTCAAAACGATCTACCTGTGTTAAAAAATGCTATATACACTCACCGGCCACTTTATTCCGATGCTCGGTTTGAACTTCAGCAAGTCGTCTTCACCACATCTAGATGCCTAAATGCATTGAGTTGCTGCCATGTGATTAGCTAATTAGCAATTTGTGTTACCAAGCAATTGAGCAATTGAAATTGAATTATTTACCTAATAAAGTGGCTGGTGAGTGTGTGTGTGTATGTATATATATATGTATATATATATATATATATATATATATACAATTTTTTTGAATGGCACGCTATCTACCCAACTACATTTGCGATCTACCGGTTGATCGCAATCGATGTATTGGACTCCCCTGCTGTAAATATTACAGCTGCATTAGTGTAGAGGCTACTTTTACAATTGATGAAGAAAAAAATAAGCAAAATACATTGTAGCATCAAAATAATTTATTGTAGAATTTTTTCAGACACTGTTGTTGTATTTTTTAAAGTTAGGCCACTCCCCCTCATTTAGACCCACCCACTACATTTCAGGCCACGCCCACTGAGGCCAAGCATACCGTGCATTTCTGGGCAGTCTCATGTTGTTGACAGAGGTATAAATAACTGCTGCAGGTCTCGACTTTGTGTTTAAACGGCTGCTGGGCTGATCATTGTTTCCTTAGATGGATGTAGCTGTAGCTGTGAGAAGGCGGCTCTAGGTGAGCAAACACAGGCTCTCTCGCTGTGCCCTTCAGCTCTCGATGTTCATCATCACACTACAGGTACGAGCTCAACAAGACACGCAGCTCATGGTGCCACTGTAACGTGCTGTCCTCGAGTTGAACACCACCATCTGTCATACATTTGTACCAATGCCATCTTTTCTTTTGCTTCTCAACCGGCTCTTACCCTCAATTCTCGTATAGGAGAGGTGCTGTCATTAACAAAGACTTCCCATGGCGTTGGTTCAGCCCCCATGCTTTATAAAGGACTTTCACAGATGCAAAGCTCAGCTGAAGAGGTGTGTGTGGGTGTATTCGTGTATGAGTGTGGGGAGGGGTGTCTCTGACAGACCCACTCATCTTGTTACCTCGTTACGATACGAGGACAGCCCCCGGCTGGGGGCTGGGGGGGAAACACTAATCTCGCTGGTGGGAGGGGTGTTATTGATGTCTTCCCATTGTGTTTATGATGGTTTTCTTTATGATACCAGAAGCACATTAAAATGTTCACACGGCTCAGCTCCCTAACAGCAGCTGTACGTGTTCTCCTCGGGGGGCTCTCACTTCTGCAGCTCCCTTCTATTTATGTTTGCACGCCGACTTCCACATGTACTCCCCTTATATTGCACTTCGTGCGTAGCCAGCTGCGGAAATCGCAAGCCCGAGGCAACGTACGCAACGAACGGAAAATATGCCTGTCCGGCAGACGGCAGCCCACCTCCGTGCTTTTGTGGACCTTTCCGTGAGTTACGGGCAGAGTCGCCCCCGCGTTGTGATTTGCACTAATGATCCTGTACCGTTAATTTTGAGCCACACGGGGTCCGTGCAGTCTGATGGGACGGGTGTGCCGCCGTAGTCCTGAACATCTCACAGCAGTCCTTCTCCTGGCTATGCTCCAGGCTCACTGACTGGGTGTCATTCATCTGTGATGAAACAGGCTTCTTCCTCCTCCTCCGCCTCCTCCTCTTCCTCACTCCTGTGGTCTGAGCTCGGAATTTTGTCGCCGTCACCTGTCATTATCGGGAGAACTTAATCGGGCTAAATAGGATATTGATTAAAATGTTACTAAATTGGTCAACTGTATAACATTAAAGTTAGTTGTATTATAGGAACAAAAGGTTTATTATGGCAGAACCCAGGTGACTGTAATCAGGTTCGCACAAACTGTGTGAATAAATACAGAAGCTACACTCTTATGTAATGGAAAATTACATTTATTCATTGTGTGTATTACAGCATGCATGTGCAGAAGGGACTACGTTAACACAACCTGCTGTTTATTGTTAATGTGAATAAAAAAGCTGAGGAGGAGCCCTGAGTAATGTGTGTTGAGGTGTGTTAGGATGTGCTGTTTTACATCACAGCACCTGATGGTAGGAAACGTCAGCATTAGTGATTTCCACAGGATGCTTATAAATTAAGAGGCATTCTGTAGCATCCCCGCTCCATGAACTGAGGTTCCTTACCTTTTTTTTCCACCTGTTGCCTGCAGTGTCCAACTACGGCAACGTGGCAGAGGCCGCCTCAGACTCGGACGATGAGGACAAGCTGCATATCGTGGAGGAGGACAGTCTGCCGGAAGGAGGCGATGGCGACAGCAGCCTCCCGGAGGACGAGCTTGTGCAGAACGGCTCTGCAGATCACGAGGGGGCCTGGGACGATGGTGAGCTGCCCTTCCTCCGCTACCTTCACCGTGACACGCCGCCTGGGCTGAGCACATGCGTGTACATACTGGGTGTAAATGGGAACCCAAAGACTGCACTGGAACTTGTAAATGTGATACCAAAGACTGCACAGGAAGCTGTGTGGCATCACTTCTGTAATGCTGTACAGAAAGCTGAGCTACTCCATCACGGCAGACTACAACCAAAATTGTGCCCAGTTGCTGCACACAATATAAGAAGTTATGCTAGCCCGATTCTGCCAACCACACAGGAAGTTAAGGTAACTTATTGACACACATCACATAGCTAGTTGTACTAGCCAGAACTATAGACCTTACAAGAAGTTAGTGTTCTATTTATATCACATAGGATACAATATTTGTTCATTGCTACATATCATACAGGATGTATTAGTATGTCCACATATAGGAAAGGTTTTAATCCTATTGATGCGGACCATAGAGGACATAGTATTATTTCACTATAATCATATAACCTTATAATAGGGTAATATGTCTGATTGTACTGTAAGTGTTCTTATTCAGTATATATGTTGTTTCATTTGAAAATATTTACATAGAAAAGAGACAATAAAATATCAACAATGGGATGAGAATTAGATGCGTCTCAGACTGGATGTTAGAGGTCAGACCAGAGGAAGTGGGCGATCTGCTTACTGGCGGTCATGACAATATCGTAAGGGCTTATCGTAAGAGTCGTAGCTCAGTTGTCCCCCCAGAGTTTCGATGCTTCAGGCTCAAGGGCAAAGCTTCGGTTAGAAATACATTCACGAAAGTCTATGCGCTTGAGGAGGCTTAAATTATCAGATCGCCGTAATTCCTGGGCAGCGAGGGTGAAAGTATGAATAGTACCTCGGTTTATAATTCAGTGTGCCAATCAGATCTTTGTAATAGGGCTGGTCTTTGGAATAATAGAGTCGTCATCCCATCATTATCCTTGTAATTATGCAATGTGTCTCCGTAATGAGAAACGATTATGTGCTTTGTACGTGAATTTGAAAATAAATTTTCACGGGGCAGTTGTGCAGTGGTGCGATTAACGGCCAAACGGCAGAATGAAAGTTTCGTATCAAATACATGGGGAAAAAAATCAGTTCAATCCCATCTGTGATTACATCATGATCCGTCTTTCTTAAAAACCATTCTGAATGGATGTTTTCTTACTCACTCCAAAGCATATGACATCTGCACTGTCAGTGTGTTCTCAAATCAGGCTGTGTGTACAGTGTCTTTATAATGTAATCATTTCCTGTTAAGTCAATAGTCAAACCAGTGAGAACAGCTTTATACAAGCACCTCCTCACCATCTCACAGACGTGCTAGGTCCGTGATGAGGTATAGCTTCATGCATGTCCCTCCTATGGCAACATTGAGCCCTAAAGTTAAGGTCAGCATTTGGGCCATAACTACCAGTGGGTTCACAGCCACAGAAAACCTGTGATGAACTGTCTGCCTGAAAGAGAAAAGCTTTGGAAAGCTGTGGAAATGCAGGCCACATCCAGACTTTTTCCAAACAGTTGAAGGAATGTCAGAAGAAGGCATGAGTACAGCAGGAAGCATCTCTGCAGCCCGTCAGTTTTCCTCCAATCAGTAGCAGCTAAATGGGAATTTTGATATCGTTCAGCAGATTCTCTTTATCAGGCGTGCGCCTTTACGGCCTCCGATCTCTCACAAACCCACCGCTTCACACACCACATGCTCCTGTGAATGCTGCTGTTTATCTGTTTTTTTTTTTAATTTTTTTTTTTAAATCCCTTCTCAGACACTCGGATTGAGTGCGATAATCATGCTGAAGTGGAGCTTTACTCACGGCCGCAATCACCGTAAGAACTGCACAAGTTCCATTAGCCTGTTCAGGTAATAACTGTCATCTGGCTCTGGAAGGTACTTTTTAAACATGCAGGCAACCACCGTGCTTAGAAAGGAATAGTTGTTTTGTGGGGAATTTTCTTGTCGTCGTTACCGTCATCTGATTCCAGATCAGCTGCTTGTCTCTGACAGCTGTTTTCTTACACAATCTCCCCTCGTGTTCACATTTTCGCTATGTAAAAACGAGCACGTTTTAAACACGATAAAGGCTCTGATTTGCGACTGAAAGGGCCGCGATGCACGCCATCACACGTCGGAATTTTCCTCACCCACGTTCAGATGTCGGTTTTAATTTTGTCTCGTCTTGGTTTGTGCGAGCTTGGTCTGATCTCGTGGTCCCGTTCATGGCTCAGGATTCTGGGATGTTCTGCCAACATGGCGCCTAGAAAGCTAAGGAAGTCCAGACAACGTTGATGATGATAAGTGGTGTGAGGAAGAGCGAGACTGACTGAGTCCTGTGGACCCACTTATGAGGGGAAAAGGTTTCTTAGAACCTTTTGTTGTCCCCTCTGTCTTTGACAGAAGCCCACGTGTGCAGCCTAGATCAGAAATAGAAACTAGGATGTAACGGCTAGTTTAACTCCAGACTGAGAGCACAGAGGTAGAAACAGAGGAGCCTCCTGGGTTGTGCTGATCTATCCGCCGCATGCATGTGCCGCATTTGTTTTTGTGGAATTAACGGAAAGACTTTTTAATGTTCCATTTGCATCGTGTTCTGTTGTGGCAAAGATAAAAGTCACGTGCATTTTAAATTGGAAGTGTGTGCGCATATCAGTGAAATTCATCTGTGTGTATAGCTATACCATCAGCTGCAAACACTTCGCATTTGGGCAGAAGACCTGGTTATGTTTTTTTCCATGAGATTTGGAGTATCAGGGTCAAAGTCAGATTTATTTTTCATTAAGTATGGTCACACATACAATGAATTTGACTTCAGTCCAGAGTGATTCCCAGTGCTAACATACAGTACAGTACATAAATAATAGTATATCTGTGTAATTGTCCTTCCAGAGTTATTACTTTTAGCCAGCAAAAACTAGCCATCTGGCCTGATGTGGAGCCAGCCAATAGACATGAAATGATCAAGCGTCGTGACAACCGCATATTTAATGAGTGCCCAAGAGCCTGCTACTTATCCCTCCCATTGGCCAGACATGTCACCAAGGCAGCCAGAAAACCACGCATGTGACCATGCAGGGTTTCTAAACAAAGGCTGGATGTGACATTAGCATAACCTGTACATGTGTCCGAAACATAAATGCAGGTTAGTCGCCTGTAAGTCCCTTTATTACTCTACCACTGCACCAGATGTCTGAATGAGGACAACCACTATTACTATATGTACAAAAAAAAAAGATTTTGTGCTGTTGAAAAACTAACCAATTTTATTTTTAACCATTGTAGTTTTGAGGTTTTATTACCTTTTATTGGAATATTCAAAAATATTGTTCTGGCAGCTTTTATACAGTATGTACGATATATAAACATGTACCAGTTGTTCCACCCTCAATTGCCTGTGAACCAAAGATATTGACTTGGCTCATCCCATGTGCAGTTTGTCTCCTGTCCAGCCTGGGGTTCATCTCAGTCAGTGCGTATACCACTTCTGCTCTCAGGAGAAGCTCTGATGAGGGTTACCACGCAGCATTTCAGGGCCTGCTTAGTGAGAGCTGGTGGTTTATTCGTCCATGTAATGGTCGGTTACCTGACGTTTTACACTCGTCCCACAGTGGTCCAAAGTACCAAAGGTGCAGGTCGAAAACATGTACTTGTAGTTAGTGACCCTGTTACCTTAAAGGTGAGGGAGCTGTGACCTTACATGTGAACTGCTGCATATGTGAAGTTAGATTGAGAGTAATTACCCACTCATGAGAATGTCTCAATTGAAAGCACATGGTGAAATAAGTTGGCTGGTCCTCAGAGAAGCTTATGTCAAGATGAAATATTCACAAACTTAAAGCAACCTTAATTAGACCACACCAGAGCTCAGAGTGCTACTTAGATGTATTTGGCTGAAATTTATTCCCAGGCATAACCAAGCGCCAGGCAAGCAGTTCTCGTTATTATTAAATTTGCGCATTCATAAAATTGATTAGTTCAGACTGCTTGGCTGCACTGTTTACAAGTCCTGCCCCTGTCACTCCCAGTTGGGACATCCCAGCTGTCTTGGCTAGTGAGCACTGCCTTCAGAGATTGCTAAAATACCGTGAGCGGGAGAGGAGCTGTGGCAGCTATTTTTCAAAGGGAAAGAGGGCGGAAAAAGGCGTGTTCCTGAATTTAAGATGCACGGCATTCCTGACAGGGAGTTCAGGCTCGTGGGAGGTCACTGGAGTACTGACCTGCAATGTAACATGAGCAGGAAAAGACCTTTAGTCCTCACCATTTGTGTGTGATTCGTCAGGTACCACCTGGCTCTTCTCAGGTTTTTTTTTTGGGGGGGTGGAGGCAACCGGCGGATGTATAGGGGCAGCTTCCGACCCCTATGGCAATGGGCAGAATTTGAAGAGTTGCCCCATGGCTGCAGTACACTAGGTATATGAGGGGAATGATGTTCTCTGACCTCTGTTTTATCGTGATGAAGACTTACACGCTATTGTGTCCATTTCACTGAAGGCAGGAGGTTCCCTCACAGAGAATTGACTCTCACAGTAATAAGGTTTTCACTTAAGTGTCACTCAGTGGCAGCTGAGTTCTTTAATTACAGCCTTAAAGAACAAACCCTGCTGTAGCGCTCTGACAATCTGTGGACTGATTTAAATAAATCCAGTTAAATTTTTAAATAGCAGCTTTACGTCTCATGAAATGTATCAACAGCATTACAGTGCAGTTGAAGTCACATATAAACTCAAAGCAGTTATGCAAATGATGCAATAATAATAATACTGCAGTACCTTCTGGCAAATAGACAGAAAAATAATACGTTGCTATGACCTAGTTTGACTTTAAAATGCAATTACTTTGGTGTATAACATATGTTCTTACCCAGGGTCGAGTTGAAGTTTATTTTCCTCCTAAAGTAATCAGATTATGCCTAACTGCTCACCTGCCATCGGGAATTAAAGTATCTGCTATAGGATACGTGGGTCTGGGGGGAGTTGTTCCTAAGTACGTCCCCAGGCTGTGTTACCCTGGAAAGGTGCTGTCTTAATTAGCCCTCATTAGAGCACACACATCTCGTTAATGTTATGTGGGAAACACATGCTTTGCAGATGCTCTTTTTGGACAGATACCAGACCTGGGCTTTTTTTTTTTTTTTTTTTTTTTTTGCTTGCTATTTTTTTCCCTGCATAAGAAAAGTACATGAACTCTTTGCTGTTGGAACAAAAGGCTTTGTGATTCATTTTTATAGAGACAAACAGGTCAACCCGATTTGGGAAAATAAACAATGTGATTATTTGGCACCCTCGTCTGTGAATCAGTCCGGCCTTCTCACCGTCACCGTGTCCCTTTGACAGAATCTCTGTCTTTACTGGCTGAACTGTTTTGTTTAGGATTACGATTTTGCCTTGCAGTGAGGCCTTCTGCTCTAACCTTGTACAGATCCAGCTATAGATAACACTTCTTTTTCAGAGGATAACTCACACAAAACCTTAATTTGTGGTTTATACGCATGTGGTACTGGGAAGGGAAGCTGACCATGTGAATGTGAATTTTAGCAGGGTTTGGGGAAAGAATCGTTATGTTTTTTGGTCCGTGTTACACGCAACATCTTCTGTTGCTCCAGTTTTACACTTGAGGGTTTCGTGAATGAGGAACACACTGGAGACACAGCCTAGACACAGTGTATCCTGGCCAGAATCAGCAGTGCAAGAACTTTGGTCGTTAAGCAGGCTTCTTGCAGGATTTTTGACATGTGAAGCCACTGCCAAAAAATTCTTCTAAAATTTGATCACGTTCCACCAGCTGTGAGATCTCGTTTTTTTTTTGTCCCTGACCGTAAAAGGGGGTGTGGCTTGTCTGCTAAGAGTGAGCCCAGTGATTGTGACTCTGTCCTTGTGTGTGCGTTGCAGTGAAGGATGAATGTGGCTCTGACGGAGAGGAGGAGGAGGGCAGCACGGACGCCCTGGTGGAGGAGATTCTCCAGCAGGGGGACACGGCAGTCATCTACCCCGAGGCCCCCGAGGACGAGCCGCGGCAGGACACGCCGGAGGCCAGTGGCCACGATGAGAACGGTAATCACCCCACGTCACCCAGTCGGTTACTTTTCACAAAGGGGGTTATAGCACAGGTGTCCACAGATGAAGAGAAGGACCTTAGGACTGCATGCTACTTCCTGAAAGCTTACCACTTCTCAAATGCTGTGCGCTTTACCTGGAAGTTCATAGCTACGTAACTGTGATTAAGCTCACATTTGTTAGCCTCTTTCACTGATGGCTCAATGGGTAGAGAATCAGGCTAGGATGTTGAAGTCTCCTAGTTCAAATCCCAGTCTGTTCTGGTGTGTCCTTGAGCAAGATACTTAAATGGTTCATTGGGTGCCACATGTGGCTACCCACTGCTCCCCCAAGGAGAATGAATTCCTTGTATGTGACAGACATACTTGGCCATAAACCTGATTCCCTTCCCTTTTGCCTCCATCCATTGTTACCAGTATTACCAAATATACAGAGCCAATTTCAGTACTGAAATGTGTTTTGTTTTGTAAACCCTGCGTTACAATCGTATGCCAGGTGTGAACCACTCACGGTGTGGTGGTAACATTCACTGTGCCTCATCCTTTGCCCTATTCTCATTGGCCCCGCTGCCCGTCAGGCACGCCCGACGCCTTCTCCCAGCTCCTCACGTGCCCGTACTGCGCCCGCGGCTACAAGCGGTACACGTCGCTGAAGGAGCACGTGAAGTACCGTCACGAGAAGAGCGAGGACAACTTCAGCTGCTCGCTGTGCAGCTACACGTTCGCCTACCGCACGCAGCTCGACCGCCACATGACGGCCCACAAGTCCGGCCGAGAGCAGGTAACGGAACCAGCGCTCTCACTGGGGCGCCCTTAAGTGTGGTCGTCGGTTTTGTTACAGTATGTCTTCTGTTCCATCTTACACCCCATGTGCAAATGAAACATTACGTGTTTGTTTTGTTTTGTGTTCGCTCCTGTTTCATGTTGACGTGCCCTTGGGGGTTGGCAGAGGGTCAACCTTGGACTCCTACGGGTTTTTTTTTTGGTTCCTCTCCTCCTTTGTCATCTGGCTTTAACGCCAAGCTTACTTAAGTATTGTTTTGTATTGCAATGCCTGTGAAGTGCCTCGGGACTCTGTGTAATGCACCGAACTGACAGAGTGGACACTTTGTCTCTGACAAGTGGAAGTTCACTCATTATCAGGATGGCTGGTGTCTCTTGACTACGTGTTGCGTGTATTCTATAAGAAATTTACAATGAAGTTAATCTAAAATTAAAGAGTAGATCGTTAATCAGGGAGCTTTCTCATAAAAGAAATACCTCATGCTTTTACCTTTGCAGTAATTTCTTGAATAGTTTGCCTGTGCTTCAACATTCGGTACCAAAATGTGGGAACAATATACAGCATGTTGTAATTACAGGACAATTCCCACAGAGCACCTTTGCCTCCCTGGATCAGCTTCGTCTCAACAAATGCCCATGAAAACATGCGGAAGACATTGCCTACAGATAACATATTAACTTCATGTAACTGTGGAGTTACCCATAATTTTTGAGCATGTTTAAACCATAGGGCCTGATAGGTTGTTGCCTTACCCTGGATGTTGCACCTCAAAGCAGCTTCCCACCAATAATGTCCTCTGTTTGTGTCCCGCCCTTTTTTCCAGCGCCACGTGACTCAGTCTGGGGCCAATCGGAAGTTCAAGTGCACCGAGTGCGCAAAAGCCTTCAAGTATAAACACCACCTCAAGGAGCACTTGCGCATCCACAGCGGTGAGTACGGACCCGGCCGCTGCAGCGAGTCGCGATTGGGTCCGAGGGCGCTCCCTGTCCCCAGCTGCTCCAAATTAGCAGTCAGCGGCTGGCAAACGTTTCCAGGTGCATCGAGCCGATTGACTTTCACTTTGGCAGCTAGCTAAACGTTTACAATTTTTTAACTTACGGATTGTTTATGTGCCTTTATTATTCGGCGTCAGTTTGTATTACTGTGCAGACCGTGGTGGCTGTGTTGTCATTATCACCATGGAGAGGATCTGCAGCAGTAGGCCTGTGAGTGTTGTTCATGCGTGTGCGTATGTGGGTGTGTGTGTGTGTGTGTGTGTGCTCGCTTGCAGGAGAGAAGCCCTACGAGTGCTCCAACTGCAAAAAGCGCTTCTCCCACTCCGGCTCCTACAGCTCCCACATCAGCAGCAAGAAGTGCATTGGCCTGCTCCCCATGAACGGGCGACACCGCTCCGGCATTGCGGGGCCCCCCTGCTCGTCTCCGGCCCCGCCCTCTCTGCCCCCTACCCCCGGGCGCGTCCAGCTCCGTGAGAAAGTGGACAACGGCCAGCCCCTTCAGGAGCAGCCGCCCGTCAACCAGATCAAAGCGGAGCCCGCGGACTATGAGTACAAGCCTATGGTGGTGGCCTCTGGCGTAAACGGCATGTTCAACGGCGGTCCTGTGATCCAGGCCGCCGTAGCTCCGCCGCAGGGGCTGGTCCAGGCCGTGGTGCTGCCCACCGTGGGCCTCGTGTCGCCCATCAGCATCAACCTGAGCGACATCCAGAACGTCCTCAAAGTGGCCGTGGATGGGAACGTGCTTCGGCAGGTCCTGGAGAGCGCCCAGGCCAATGCCTCCGCCAAGGAGCCTGGGGTCGCCGTGGGCCAGGCGACCGTGCAGCCGGCCGGCCGCTCTGTCATCTCGGCCATCAGTCTTCCCATCGTAGAGCCGGATGGCACCACGAAAATCATTATCAACTACAACCTGGAGCCTGGCCCCGTGCAGGCCGCGCCCCAGCCTCCGAAGGAGGAACCTCTGAAAAACACCGAGGCACAGAAGCCTGAGAAGCCTCCGGAGGACCTCACAGTCAGGGCGGGCCAGAACAACAAGGCAGAGGTGGAGCAGGACGGTAAGGAGGAGACGGTGTCGACACAGACCACCGACACGTGTCTGCTGTGTGACGACTGTCCAGGGGGCCTGGAGTCACTAAACAAGCTGAAACACTCGAAACCCCTGGTGGCTGGGGCCGACGGCTCGAAGGGTGACGGAGCAGACACCAACGGGCCTGACAGCTCCATCTCCTCGCTGCTGTCTGACACTGACCTGCCCTCCAGCCAGCCTCCCCTGAAGAACCTCCTCTCGCTTCTCAAGGCGTACTTTGCTTTAAACGCAGAGCCCACTCCGGAGGAGTTAGCCAAGATCGCGGAGTCAGTCAGCCTTCCGACAGACGTGGTGAAGAAGTGGTTTGAAAAAATGCGGTCCGGTCAGATTTTGGTGGCCGGTCCCGCTCCCCAGCCGCCGTCCGTGCCGGATGCACCACTGCCCAATGCTGCTGCTGCGGCTGCTCCAGAGGAAGAGCCCTCAGATGCAGGGGCAGGGGCCGAAGAGGAGGCGGAGCCTGGCAATGCCCCACCGTGCTCAGTCGACCCACAGAACTCGCCCAACGAGTCCGGGTGTGAAGACGCCATCGAACTCCCCTCGTCACCACTAAACCTGTCCTCGACGGGGCTCGTCATCGTCAAGACAGAGGACAGCCCCGAGGGCGGGGCGCAGGCGGAGCCCCTCGACCTGTCACTACCAAAGCTACCCCGGGACGAGGCGACCAGCAGCAGCGTTTACAACAGCAGCGTTTTCTCCGTCCAAGAGGAGCCCCTGAACCTCACCTGCGCAAAGAAAGAGCAGCCTCCGGCGGACGCCATTTACCTTGCCCCACAAAGTGCCAACCCCATCAACATCGTCACCACCCAGCTGCCCACCATCGTAGCCATCGCCGATCAGACCAACGTCCCCTGCTTGCAGGCGCTGGCCACGAACAAGCAGACCATCCTGATACCACAGCTCACATACACTTATACTACAGGGACGAGTCCCACTGGCACTGAAATCCAACTGAAGACGCTACATCCCAATGGCATCCAGGTGAGTGACCAGGCCGCTATTTACCGTAAACCATGTGATGAGGTGTGCCAGAGCAACAGCTGGAGCGCGTCATAACGCCACATTTAAACAGATACCCTTATCAGTTCGGAGTCAGTATACATGGTCACTTAACGTAAAAGGCATTTTAAATGTTATCTGATTCCGCTTCTAAAAACCTATGGTGCCTTTCCAAAAACCAGCACTGGAAAGTATTTCCAGTGTCAAGTATCACAAAGTACGTGTTTTCTAACGCCCGTAAGATATGGACAAGCTGAAACGGTTACCCGAGACCAACAAACTGCGTCTTGTGGGTCCATGTGTTTGAATCCAGAGGCGATTTTTTTTATTACAACCGAGATATCATGAGTTCTGCCTCAGCGATAGCAAGTTCTGTAACCATCTATGTCCAGAGCTACTTGGGTACATGTGGAATTCAGGGAAAACACTCATGTTACAGTCAGCAGGGCCAATGGTCTGCTTTGCCCTAATGTGGACGGTCTGCTCCAGGTGGCTGACTACATTGGGTGTAAAAGGGTGTCGTATTTTACGACCAAAATCCAACCTAAAAGACATAACGACTCCCCCGCGGCTATTCCATAGAAACATGGCGGTATTAGCCGAGATGCCTTAGCTGGTTTATACCTGAGGTTAGGCGTAACAGTCGGGCTCTGCGTGAAGAATTTGGTCTGCGCTTCACTTCGAGTTGAGGGCGGAGTCAGCTATCTTAGCATCCCCTGTCGTTAAAACGACGATAGAGATGTGGCGCCGTCTTGCGGCACCGCTGGGGACAGATAGCGGCTTTGTGACACGCGAGGGCTGCCGTATGTCGTCACCGCAGGTCTCCCTCTGTCTCCTGCCACCATTACACGCTGCTCCGCGTCTCTGTTGCTCAGCCTTGTTGTGCGAGCTGTTTCTGACACAGAAGTGTCGGCCGTGTGACGATGGCACGCTCAGGGCCTTAGAGCGCCCTCTATGGGCCAGACACCATTTTCAAAACTACAGTGTTCCTGGCAGTCAAAGGCTGCTCAAGATGTGCTTCAGGTCCACATGGGTTGTGTTACAGCCATATACATAAAAGATTACAGTTGGGCTTGAATGTTAAAATTTGTCCTTACACTGGAGCCTCCTCAGTTTTATATGGAATGTCATATTTAGAAGGAGCCTATGCGATGGGACCACTGGTGCTTTCTTAAATCCTGCAGTCCTCAAAGAGACCTTGATGACTTTATGGTCAAAAGTCAGTCACAGGTACAGAGGAACATAAAGCAGATTTCCAAGCTCATCTTTGCTAATGGAGTGTCCTGTAATGTACCGGCCCAACTGCGTGTCCCTCATGTTGCATGTTGTGGCAGCCTGAAAGCACCTGGAATGACCTCATACTGTTTTATTAAATGACGTCCCTTTTGGGATGGGTTGTTGTGTGTTTGAACAGCAATCCTCTGTATGCTGTGTAGTTCTTTGGCCTTTATTTTATGGAGGCGTTTCCGTAACTGCCTGGAACAATTTGTTAGCAAGCTGTTACCAAACAACGATACAAACCCTGTAAGGATTAGATCATCTAACAGCGACTGTTGGTATTGCCAGACTGTCTGTTTTTGTTTTGTGGTTTTTTTTGTATAGTCTCTATAAGATTAGTGGTATGTGTCTGAGCTTCAGTGTTGGTGGTACACCCAGAAGCCACTACGTAAGCGCCAAAGTTGGTGTTTTCCATCAATTTTTCCTTGTCAGATTTTTACTTCGCTCTGCGGCGCTTACCTTCTCGTTAACGTTCTCCCCCACCGTCTACACCAACCAGGAGGAGAGAGCAGACACCAGCTCAGATGGGGCTCCCAGCTTGGAGGAGCCAAATGATTCAGACTCCACGCCCCCGAGGAAGAAGATGAGAAAGATGGAGAACGGGATGTACGCCTGCGATCTCTGTGACAAGCTCTTCCAGAAGAGCAGCTCGCTTCTAAGACATAAGTACGAGCACACAGGTATGCAGCCGTCTCTGGTACAGCAAAGCACGTTGACATGTAGGGACGAGTCAGTACACAGCTCCACCTAGTGTCCTCCAGGGGAATAGCAAACAAACTCAGACTGGTGAGCTCCTAAGCATGGTACAACATTGTGATGTGATGACTTCAAATAAACAACCCTATAACCTGAATTGTGTTTTAGTTTGCAGCTTAGTGGTTTTGTTCCTGTAATTGACAGAGAAGGCAGTATTTACAGGTCTCTCAGGATCACGGTTGTTACCGTTAAGCAAAAGGCTAACAAAAATTTAAAATGGCAGCAAAAGAAATTTTCCCATCTGAAACAAATATGACAGGAGCTACACCTGAAATAACACAAAGCTGGTGTCCACTACTACACAAACGAAAATGTAACCGAATTACAGAGAAAAAAAAACTTTAGTTTTCATATTTCAACTTTGTAAAAGCATGTGTTCTGTGTCTCTGTGGCAGTGTGCTGAGCGAAGGTGGAAGTTCAGCTAAGATCTTCCAAAACGGTGATGGTCGTTACGTGAGCGGCTGATGAAAAACAGCAAAACCGAAGGAAAACCGTAGAATCCCATTTGATAAAAGCAATTTTTACACATTTGTAAAGACGCGTTCGTGACACACAGAGAGCCAAGACAAGCTCAGGTTACAATACACTACATTTCCCCTTCCTATTTCCCAGCTACCTTGTGCATATTAAACAAGTCTTTGTATCCTTGGTAACTTGCACCCGGGACATTTTGCGCGCCTGAAAACGTAAGCAGCTCACGTGATGGAACAGCGTTAAGAAAACTGGCTCTGTTGATGTAGGTGGTTTCCAGCCAGAAAGCAGTGCAGTGTGGTGTCGGTAAGGAACAGAATACATTCTGAGTAAATGCTCTATGGTGGTTTTATATTCTGTCATTTTTTTGTACGAGTTTTACTGTGAAATACAGGGGATGCTCCAGTTCTTAGGCGACCACAGTTGCGTTTTTGATAGTGTCTCTGAGACGGTGCTGACAGCCCCGTAAATTTTTCCCATCTCATATGCACAGGATGAAATATCATTGATTTTGGCGTTTCCACCCTAATTTTGAGTTTGACACTCGAGACTGATGCATTGACCTTTTTGTAAAAGTCGTTTGGATCTAGTAAATCATGCTAAAAGTATATAATTTTGCAGGTTTAGACACTGTATATTAGCTTTTTTCATACCCTTGAAAATACCTTAACCAAGGTTTTTCACTCTAATAAACTAAAATTAAACAAAAAAACATGAATTGTAATTTTCAGAAATTTCAAACGCCAGAAATCAACTTCAGAAAACGAATCTAAAATTGAACGTAAATAAAAACAAAAAGTAACAAGAATTTCAAGACTTTCACCGTGCCCCAGACTTTTTCTTGGTCCCAGAGATGTCTGTGTTAGCACTGTGGGTTATTGGCCGAATAACTTTGAGCACAACAAACTTTCTCTGCTGGGCTGGGTTAGCTGCCGACCATTTCAACATTTCAAGCTAATTCCCGCGTTTAATAACTCACTATCGTGACTTTATACACAGAGCCTTGACTTGGGAAGCACACTTGACTTAATGAAGCTCGCTGCCGTTACGACAATGGCTTTTCCGCCCAAAACCTTCACAACTGCCGTGACTCAAGGACAGCTGTCAGTACACGCCCTGACAAGTCGGAACCCCGCCGTAACGTTCAGGCTTCAGGGCCTGAACATGTGTTCTTAGTTTGTTTTCAAGGTAAAAATCCACATCTGGGTAAAGAATTGCCTCTGTCTATGACTATCTGAGTGGTAAGACTAAAATTACCAGCCAGTTGTGTTCCTCTATAAAGCTGTGTAGTCTGGTGTACAACTTTATGGTGAAACCTTCTGATTTTGAAGCCCTGGCAGAGGATGACAGTCTCCAGCCTTGGGTCATCACGCTGTCCCATCCATGTCACGTTCTGTGTCACTCATGCGTGGTCACGTGCGTTTCCTTACCACAGGTCAGGAGACGGTCCAGATTGCTGGAAAATGAGTCTGGTTGGGGAATGTGGCAACATTTTAGACCAAAATGATATAGTGGCCTGATGAGATCTCCCCAATGAGGAGGAATGTGTAATTACGGTGATACCAAACAGAGTGGGGCGAAAATGCGGCTGTCTTTGAGTAGATGATGAAAGTTTTAGGTCATTAAACCAATGAGCACACAACACCACAGGCACGCATCCCATGACTGTGTACAGATTAATGCGTGTCCAGATGTGCTGTTGACACCTCTCTCCCTCTTTGCGTGTCCTTGGCAGGCAAGCGGCCCCATGAGTGCGGCGTGTGCAGCAAGGCCTTCAAACACAAGCACCACCTGATCGAGCACACGCGCCTCCACTCGGGGGAGAAGCCCTACCAGTGCGACAAGTGCGGCAAGCGCTTCTCCCACTCGGGCTCCTACTCGCAGCACATGAACCACCGTTACTCCTACTGCAAGAAGGAGGCGCGGGAGCGGGAGGGCAACGGGGAGGCATCGCCGCTCGGAGACCGGCAGGGGGACAGCAGGACCGCCTCCCCGCCCTCTCAGCTCGACTCGGACGACAGGGAGAGCAGTGCCCGCGGCGACGACGAGGAGAGTGATGAGGACGAAGAGGAAGACGAGGAGGAGGAGGAAGAGGAGGTCGGTGTGAACGACGACGAGATTCAGGTGGTGCGAGTGGGCGAGGGCGAGGACAGTGAGGAGGATGACGAAGAGTGCATGGGGGAGGGCCCAGAGGAGGAAGGGGAGCAGAGTCTGTTTCAGGAATCAGCACTAATAAAGGAGGAGGAGGAGGCGCAGGAAGTAGATCAGGCTCAGCTGGAGCCAGTTGCCATGGAGACAGACCGGTGCACTGCGACAGAAAACGACACGGAAGAAGTAAAGCAGGAAGCAGAGAGTGAGGCTGTAACACAGAACACGGAGGAGCTCAGTGGGAACACTGAGAGGGACACCGACGGGAACTAGGAAGGAAAAGTTCTCTTCTAAACTAGGAAATGAAAAAAAGGAAGTAAACCACGCTTTTCAATATGAGATAAATTATCGTTGAAAAGACAAAAAAAAAAACAGTTGCCTATATACTGTGTTTCAGTTCACTACTGTGTCTAACTCCTGGTGTGCCTGAATTTAACATAAAAAACCAGTAATTTTTCCATGTCAGAAATTTTCAGTGTTAGAAACTTTGTAAAAGTACATTGAAGTTTAACAAAAAAATGCATACAGACTCTGACAGCTGGAGTGACACGTTTTAGATGTTTATTACTAAAACGTCCCAGTTTATTTGTTTTACCAGTGTTACTAACTTTGTCACTTACGTTTTAACTTTTAAGCTGTACAGTCAGAAGAGATTTCTATACCTTTTTATTGCCAATGAAGTTTGCTAAAATCAGTATTTTATTATGTTGATAAAAAAACAAACCTGCACTACACAATATTCCTGGGTTGCCTATGGACTCGTCACATTTCAGTGTTGGACAAACTTCAGTATTATTACGTGAGTAGATCATCGTCACATGACTGTTTTAGCCAATGGGAAAAGAGCGTCACACCCAGGGAGAAGCGCACGAACGTCAGGCCGCTCGAGGGATTTCCCAACTTAACAGGGATGCCATCAGACTGTATTCTGGTTTCTTTTGGTTTTGTGTATATCGAAATCTGTGATAAAGATTGAGAGAAGCAGGATGAAACCCAGTGCTGACAGGTTTAATGCCCCCCCAACTCCCTGGCCTTATGCAAGCTCTGCTGTAAGTGCCATTGAAGTGTTTTATGAAACAGGTCATTGCTTGTGTGTGTGCGTGCGTGTGCGTGTGCGTGTGTGTGTTTAAATAGGCCCATGTTGAGAACAGTTTGTCAGCCATTTTGGACACATTGATGTCTTTTCTTTTTTTGCTGGGGGGGGGGGTTGGTTGAAAAAATAAAACCATTTGGGAGGGGGAAGTTGTAGACATATTGTCTGGCGTTAGTGTTAGCCATTATGTAATCACTGCCCTTATTGACATTGTGGCAGAATAACATGCACTTCAGCTAACCAATGCTTTTTGGGTGTTTTCCCAGTTTATAGTGTTTTATCAGTTATTACCATCAGTATTAATGTGTGTTCTGTTTGGTTTTATGTTCATGCAAAAAACGTGTAGTGTTTTCAACAAACACAGTATTAGTCATTTTCACTATAAGTAACTGATTAGTTCTAGAAAACTTTTATATTTATGTCTTATTTTTTATATTTCATTCTGGTTATTTATTACACTGTGTAGTGTATAAACCTGTAGCTAGTATTAATACAGTAATATATTTTAGTACAAAAAAATATCATGGTAAATGAAGTCAAACCTAGAGGAATCCCATTGGTTTTAAAATGATAACGCGACTGTAAATGATGTAAACGTGAAGGACTGAAATTGGCTCGGTTACTAAGCAAACAGCTAAACATGTTTTTACCGTCTCCTGTTTCCATGTGAAGTCATTGACCTGAAAACTAACCGTCTGACTAACCGCCTGTGTAGCCATGTTCAGGAATCCAGCGAGGGCGACCTACTATTCTCTTACAAAAGCCAAAAATAGATTGACTTTTTACTGTTTTATTTGTGCCAATTTCACATTTACCGTTTGCCTCTGTCAAGGGTACAACTTCTTTTATAATCCCTGTTCCATAAGTCGTTTTATAGGCTTTGTTTAAAATTTTAGTTTCATTTTTAAGACTCCCCACCACAATAAAATAGATGAAGAAAGAGTTTCTCCTTGATTTTCTGCTCATGTCCCCCGTGAAAGTGCCTGCTGGCCCACATCACGACTGTTACACTGACACTCTGCGTACAGCAAATGCACTAATTTCTCAAACTGTTTCACATTGAATGGCTGAATTGTAAGTTAATTTCCTAAATGTATAAGTGTGCGTGTGTGTTTGTAAATGGGGATGGGGAGGTACACTGCCATGTTTGGTGTGGTGTATTTTAACACCATCTCCCCACCTAACACACGTTCATTCGTGCCTCAGTGAAGTGCAAGGGAGTGTCATTTGATTCACAAAAGAGGAGAGTGACACAGTGTGCCCCACTGCTGATTCACACCAGTAGAGTGACACGGTGCATCCCACTGCAGACTCACACCAGTACAAAGTAACAAGGTGCACCCCACTGCTGACTCACACCAGTACAGAGTGACATGGCGCACCCCACTGCTGACTCACACCAGTACAGAGTGACATGGCGCACCCCACTGCTGACTCACACCAGTACAGAGTGACACGGCGCACCCCACTGCTGACTCACACCAGTACAGTGACACGGCGCACCCCACTGCTGACTCACCAGTACAGAGTGACACGGCGCACCCCACTGCTGACTCACACCAGTACAGAGTGACACGGCGCACCCCACTGCTGATTCACACCAGTACAGAGTGACACGGCGCACCCCACTGCTAACTCACACCAGTACAGAGTGACACGGTGCACCCCACTGCTGATCATTTCTATGTAGCGCCTTTTATAGCAGACTTCCCCCCAAGGCACTTCAGAGGAGTGAGTGTAGCTGAACAGAGACGCAGCCTAAGAACACCCCCAACAAGCTCACCCTTCAAGTACACAGCGTACTAAAACAGAAACTGCTCCTGTAACATAACCACAGGCGAGTTGTGTAAATGTTTCTTGGCAGCAAGGTAAACATGCAGAGGAAACCACAGTGTAGAATATGCCGTGCAGCATTTGACAGAAGTACACACTGCAGTCACACTGAGTAGAGTCCGTGTCCTGGACACGGACATTCGCTCTTGGTCCTCCTTTCAGGCTGAAGGCTGGCTGGGTTGGCTGTCTGAGCTGAGCCGGGCAGCCGTCTCCAGGTGCCAGGAGATTCAGTCACGGCACACGGCGGCAGGGGAGCCCTTCAGGAGAGGCTCCGGTGTTCCACTGCGTGCACCCGTCTGGCCTGCTTGTGTTTCACTGATTCTGTCTCACTCTTACCCACTTCACCCCATGGATGTTTTACAGGTTATTAGACGCTGTGGTGTTGTAAACCCACCTCCACTGAAGTGCCTGCCACATACCCTGGGCTGTACAAACTGCATGCCCATAAGATGCTCCTGTGTTCTGTCACCGTTTCATTTTGACTATGTTTCTTGTGTTCTCGTGTGCCTGTGTCTTGTGTGTGTAATGATAATGCCAAGTAGTCTGACCCAAATTCAGTCTGGCACCACTGTTGGATGGCACAGAATAGCAATTTTTATTTTTATTTTTTGCAGCGTCAAAGCATAAATGTATTTAAATATTACCAGCATAGCACAGCACTGTTCAAAACCACACAAACACGAACTGTTAAGGGAATATTTTCTCTGGTTTCTTCATGAAAGTCTTCCAGCATGCAGTGAATCCCCTCTGATTATAATACATCTCCTCATGAAATCCTGTTTTTAAAAATATCTCTAATATAGCCATAAATTGCAGACCAAAGGCAAAACAAAGAAAATGTCTCCCCCAGTCCCAAAAAACCATACATTATTTTGTCAACACTGATACCCACAGAATAAAAGTCACACTTAAATTTTGTCTGACGAAAAATAACTCGATGACGACTGTCCCAAACTCGAACGCAGCTGATCCTGTCTGTCACCTTCTCACACGTGGTCGGGGCTGCCTGTCACTGTTCATAGCGTCAAATAACCCAGCGTTGCAGCGCCTACATTTAACGGTGAGTCAGCTGGTCGTGGGGAAATGTACGTAAGCCTTATTTTCCTCCGAAGAACACGGCAGCCGGAAATTTCACTCCTGCTATATTTTACATCCCATTTACCGATCGTCCACATCCTCCCGTAGTGCGCTTGTAATATGCACGCGTCTTGTCGTGCAGTGGTACTTCATGTGGCCGGTAATTCAAACCCATCCGAGGCTTGTAAACACTGACCAACTGTAGAGGCACCTAAAGAATCTGTTCACCAGTGACTTTGTACGAACAGGTTTAACATTCCCAAAGAACCTCCAAACAACAGGTTTAAAATACAGCCATCCCTAACAGGAAGCGTCAGCCAATAATCAACTATGCAGAACAAAAAACACAAAATATGAATTTAAATCTTAAAACCAGAGTATCCATTTTCTTAAGGCATTTACCCAAGTATGCTGACAGTAATCCAAAGCCAATACAGCACTATGGGATGCTCGTTAGGCTGTTCCCTCCCTCCCTTCTCTCTCTCTCTCTTACACACACACACACACACACACACACACACACAGGTCCTGCAGTTTACCTAGGGAATGTTTTAGAAGGAGACTGTACAAAACTGAGGAGACGACACTTACTCAGCACGGAGAGCCCAGTGCTGGAGGGCCTGGGATTGCCATGATGCATGCTCTCGAGACAGTACTCCATCAGTCTAAGCCTCGCATCCTTCATAGCAGAGCCCCACGAAGCCCCCAGACGTTCCACTCATCATCGATTGGGCTTCTGTAGCTCACAGCCAAGAAGCTGAGATTACCTCCTCTTGAAATTGCTACATTCACTCCCAAATCATCCAAATCTGACTTGGAGAGATGAACCCACTGAAGTGGGACCAAGAAGAGAACTGAATACCCAGCATGCATTGCAACGTGACATCTTAAACAAACCTGAGTGAGCGTGCACTGCACTCCCTGGTAACGCAGTCACCTGTATATCAGGTTGGCGGGCCATCTGCAAAAAGGTACAGCAGAATCCGGTGACATTCCTGTGGCCCAGACATGGATACAGACACTGACAGCTGGAACATCTCTCCAGAAATTTCCAGAAAACAGGAGTAATGAGATGATGTTGAAGCAGTGCCTTTCTCTGCCCCTTTAATCCCCCCTGTCCTCCACTTAACCTTAATCACAGATCCACAAGGCTGGTCAGCACTGCTTTTGGTCTGTGCAACTCCAGTTCCGTCTGACTATTTATTTAAACGGTAATTGCTATTTGTGAAGCCCTAGCAGGCCAGGTTGTTCTTGACCTGCTGTCAGGGGAAGTTCAGGATGGCAATAGCATCTGTGACAAAATGAAACCGTTATTTCCTCTTTTTCCCACAGCTCCAGGGTCAGGGGTTCAAGTACAGCTCTCTGCACTGTGTATTGCGAGTGTGTATGTTCTCCTCACGCAAGCGTGAGTTTGTTTCATGCGCTCTGTCTTCCTGCCAAAGCCAGGAATGTCAGATTAATTGGGTTCACCGCACTATCCGTAGTGTGCGTGTTTTCCGTTTGGGTTTATCATGTAAAAACGTTAGTACATAGTTGTCTGGCCTTTGCTTGTTTTTTGTGTATCCACCCCTGTAAGGTGCCTTGGGACACCTCTGTTGTGAAAGGTAATTTACTGAAATAAATTGAACTGAGCTGACATCAAAGCACTGCAGATGCTTAGTCAAGAACGCCTGAAGCCAGCATACAGCCACTCAGCCTCAAAACATTCACTAAAATGGGGAATAATGTTTTACACTGACCCCTACTGGGGAATACAATGCATTGTATTTGCATTCAGTATTTAAGTCCAACTGAGCCCCAACACCCCTTTTTACCAAAAACGCAAATCCAAAGGATGCCTGAATTACAGACCCTTCATTAAGTAGCTCTCTTCATGACCCCCAAACATTAATCACTTTTCTTCAAAATAAAACATTTCTAGAAGAATAACTGAAGCGGCACATTTTTTTACGCTGTTAAATCATCTCCTTTGGCCGATTTAGGAATAAAAAGCCTGAGTGTTCCTTCAAACTCACTCCAGGCATTTCTCCTGTAGAGCAGCTGACAGGCCAGGCCCTATACGCTAAACATAGGGGTAGGCAGTGCACTGGGACACTGCAATTCAAATTTTTGTGTTTTCCATGTACTCCTACCTGTTACAAACCTGGACCCCAATAGGCACCACGTCATCACTGCCTGCATCGTTAAGGTGGCTGCATTAACACAAAGCCCTCCCCATGGTGCACAGATGGAGTTTCACATAACACACTGTTAGGACCCTCAGTACAGGTCATCGGGACAGCAGCCGAACACCAATCCCTCTGCCTATCTGGAGTAAGGTAATTAGGACCTGGCTCTAGGTGATCCAACACACTAATGAGAAAGCTGCCACAAGATAGCCTGAAGGCCCACCTGAGCTCATGTTGTCAGATGCCTGCTGACAAAGGCGCATCTGGATAGTCAGGGTTTCTTCAAACACTTCTGTGCTGCACCTGTCCAAGGTCCTTCTTCACCTGTTGTATGCTTCACATGAGGGTGCAAACTCTAATATGTACTACCCAAGCCGCACTACAACTCCAGTGAAACTGTGCAAAGATGTCTGACTTCAGTAAATATACACTCACTGGCCACTTTATTAGGTACACCTTGCTAATACCGGGTTGGACCCCCTTTTGCCTTCAGAACTG
>JABJVR010000065.1:3643266-3664610 GCA_025773905.1 Chitala chitala
CAAAAAAAAAAAATTATAAAATATTTAAATTTAATTATTTTTTCAAAAATTTTTTTTAAATTTTGTTTTTTTTTTTTTGGGTTATTTTTAAAAAAAAAAAAAAAAAAAAAAAAAAAAAAAAAAAAAAACGATGAAACCCCAAAGTAAAATAACAAAAGCATAAAAAAAAGACAGTATCTACAGAAAGTTAAATGGTCAAAAAATAACACGATCAACGTTTAAAGTGATGACAAAATTCAGACGTCGGCTCCTCCCGAACATCAGTACCTGCACAAAATTCCTTATCTCCACCGTAAAGAGTAAAAGCACGTTAACCTGCTTTTAAAAGCCACCCGATGCCTTGGGAACTGTCATTTACTGTAAAATCAAATCACGCAAAATGATGAATGGGCAAGACCTACAACAGGACATGCTTCAATGCAAACAGAAATGTTTAAACTGACATTGATGCTCTAACTGTTTTCTTATGGTACAGCGTAGTCACGTATTGAATATACAACAGGGCATGATCATCTGTAAGCAGCTTTCTGCATAGCTAAGTTACCGTTTCATTCAGTATTATGTACGCTGTATTCAATTTTGAAAATACATTTGCCAACTGATCTGCCGTGTTAACTGTCTCACGCTGGGTTCAAATACAGTGCTTTGATGTCTGACATTTTCAGGCCCAAATCAAACGGACGAATCAGACAGAATCAAACGTTTGGGAAAACACGTTCGGTGCCATTTCAAACCACACCACGGTAGTGCATCTCACCCAATCAGCAAACGCATCTCATCACCCGTCTAGTCAGAGAGCGGACCTTACGGCACAAGGCCCCCCTGCCGAAAAGAACTACTCGCACAAGTTAATCTGTCACATTTCCTCCACACACAGTTTTCTGCCTTTCTGAAAACCTGTAATGTACATTCATCTTGGCACAATGAAGACTAAGACACAAAAGACCAAAAAAAAAAAAAAAAAACTGCAGTAATAGAGCTACACATTTCAGTCCCATGGATTACTCTAAAGGCTGTCTACTTTGATTGCACTCACTGGAGGGTGGGGGGGGAGTGATAGGTTTGGTTCCCCCAACCGTGTTCTTGTTTTATAACAAAAATTAATTTAAGAAAAAGGAAAAAGGTCAGAGTGGAACTGTACAGGCTGGGCGTATTTTTATATTGTATGTATATTTATATATTTATATATATATTTATAAGTAAAACCTCCGCTCTCAAGAATCCTGGAAAGAGGAGATCATTGCAATGGAATGACAGGTTTCCTAGGCGACATCTGCATATTCCAAAGTGACCGCTGTTCAACAGGTTTCCTAGGCGACATCTGCTAATTCCAAAATGGCCGCTGTTCAATCTTCAGCAGCTGCAGAAACATAACACGTATGCGTTAAACGGCTGAAATTCAGCACAAGGCCATCAATCGGTTGCAGTGTAATGCCCGCTAAAACGAGGCTCACGTCAACGCTAGGTTCTTGGCTATCACGTGAGCCGCTAACACTAAACACTACAAATTTAAGTTTCGCCTACACCAAAGCTGCACACAAATGCATGATAAAACGGGCCACGCCCACCAACAACCATTCGTGCTACGACACAACACTCACTTCTCCTGCTTGAGGCCACCGCCTCCGCGGATGGACACTGTCTGGCTGTTCTGGTAGACGCCTCCACCAGCACGGACAATGTTAGGGTGTGTGGGAGAGGCGACTGGGGGCTGTCCAGGGCGAATGGGCTTGGCTGTGGACACAAGGGCAGCGCAGCAGGAACGGACAGCAGGTCAGTGCCCATACTACTGACGTACCAACACTCACACCAACCAATCATAAGTTCCAGATCAGTGTCTGAATGACAGTATAATAAAATCCTGTAGAATGAGGCACCACAATATGCAACGTAAAATTAGCACAGAAGCTAGGAGTGCAGAGCTGAACCAGGAGACGCACCAATCTGCGCGGAGTGCCCCCGCCGGGCCATGTTCTTGGCCCGCACGGCCTCCTTGATGCGGTCCACCTCCTGCTGGTAGCGCTTGCGGTCGCGGGCCGCGTTCTCTTTGGCCTCCTTAAGGGCCGACTCCAGGGCCTTGACGCGCTCGGCCGTGGCCCTCAGACGCTTCTCCAGCTTGGGGAGCTCGCAGCGCAGGTCCGCGTTGTCACGCACCAGCTGGGGGAGGCGGGAGAAAGGATGGAGGGAAAGAGGAGGTGCGTACAGGCAACACGCGGTTAGGGACGGAGAAAAGCAAACTACGGGAGGTTTCAAATCATGACAGAAACAATTATCGCCGACGCATTAAGACAACCACATCAGACGGATGAAGTGTGCAGAATGAGCACGCAGGCGTGATGTCTCTACCTGCTTGTGGACCTTGGTGAGCTGCTCCAAGTTGTTCTCCAAGAAGGAAATCTTCTGTTTCTGGGCTGCACTGCCCCCCGTGTCGTCAGAATCCATCTCTGCACTCTGGACAGCACAGACCACACAGTTAGGGTCACCGATCAGATCCTCTACACAGCAGCACAAGCTAAGGGATTCATAGGAATTCTGAAAACTGTTTGGAAATTCAACACTGTCATGCCTGAAACATGCTACACAGCAGAAAAATTGTGGCTTCTATTAAAAATGCATTTGATCCTTTAAATAAAAAATCTGAAGCCCCGGAAAGCAGAAGTCGGTCCACACCTGTTCTGAGTTACGGTAGCTAAACAAGGATCCTGTTACCTTCTTGACCCGGGTTGCCAGATCCTGGACAAAAAGCTTCCTGAGATTGTGTAGCGTTTGGAGTTCTTTAGCCTAGAAAAAATGTGGCAGAGAAACGGTGTGAGGGTAACGTACAGACGAAGCGCGGGGTCATACACATGAGCAACACTATCAGAAGGCAGAGAAGCTCTTTACCACAGTCTCCTCCAGGCCCTTGAGGTCCTGTCTGGCCTGTTCCCTACGGTCCTGCATCACCCTGCAGTGGCAGAAAGGACATGACACTGCCGTTACCATGGAACCCACTGAGACTCATCCCACCATCACGTGTAAAAGGCTGCACTCAGGTTCATGGCCTGCCACCGAGTTACATGTAGATTGTAAACTTGGTGTAACGCAGACTGCGAATGTTTTGCACATTACTTTTATTTGTCCGAGTGACACAGATGTGACGCCCTGTGCTGTCCCAGGCAGGACGGGGGGGGGGGGGGAGGATTAGGGGCAGGGCGGGTGAGAAGGAGGCAGTACATACGTGAGCTCGTGCAGCTTACGGCTCTTCTCCTGATCAGAGGACTTGAGCTTCTCGTGCTCCACCCTCAGACGCTCCTGCTCTAGCATGATCTTCTGGTTGAGACTGGGGGAGGGAGGGAAAGCCAAAGGTGAGGCGTGTAACAGGAAATAAGCACCAGCGAGTAGCCCCAGGACCTCGCCATAGCGGCGGAATGGGCAGGGGGCTGTAAGAGACAGGCTGCAGGTGTGCTGGAGCTCAGGGCTCTGCTCTGGCTATCATGTCGAAACAGGGGGAGGTAGAGGCACACTTACTCCTGCAGCTCTGTGATGAGTTTCTCCTTCTTGTCCAGCTCATCACGCAGACTGCTGATTTGCTTCTGGTGGGCCTCACGGTGGCTCTGGATCTGTTGCTCCACAGCTTCCTGTAATATATTAGCACAGCAGTATCACATTTTTTACAATTATCCTCATTAACAAGTCCATACCTTACAACACATTTTACATTAACTACCAACGATAGAGCAGTGTAAAACATGCATATAATAAAGCTCCTCATCCATACCTTAACCTCATTGGCAGTCTGAATCTCATTCTCCTTCTCCATTGCATGGACTTTCTCTGTGGAAGCAAGAAAAAAAAAAAAAAAACAACATGTCATGCTCTCGTTCACCACTAGGGGCCACCAAAGGTTTAACTAAGAAAAGGAAATTCTACATAGAAAAACTGGTACCAAAAGTCCTGCACCACAAACACTGATAAACTTAACCAAGTTCACCAGCAGAGCAAAAAGCAAAAACTACATCTGGGCAGATTACAGACAAACATCAGCAAACCAAACGACAGGGAGAGCGAAAATACCACCAAAACAATTCCTGTAGTCCACCACAGGTCCTCATTGCTGATTAAGAAGGGAGAGGTGGGGTTCAACTCACCTTGGGCACTGATCTTTACCAGCTCTTCGTTCAGGGAGTCCACATTCTCCTCCAGCTGCCTCTTCTTCTGCTCCACGTTCTGCAGGTACTCGGTCAGAGACTTGATCTTGGCTTC
This sequence comes from Chitala chitala, assembly GCA_025773905.1. Classification (NCBI taxonomy): domain Eukaryota; kingdom Metazoa; phylum Chordata; class Actinopteri; order Osteoglossiformes; family Notopteridae; genus Chitala; species Chitala chitala. The sequence continues at coordinate 3,647,509 of JABJVR010000065.1, forward strand.
ATGCTGCAGGGCACAGGCACACAACACAGGAGTAGCTTTTTACTCCATCCAGACCTCATTAGCACAACTGCCCTCCCCCTGAGTAAACTGCGGCACAACGAGGAGCCCGAAGAGGCACAGGTTTGCGGGCGCGTGAGCCGACACCCATACCTGGGAGATGCGCAGCTGGCATGCGGCCAGCTCTTTCTCGTTCTCATCGATCTTCTGGTTGCTCTCGGTCTGGCTGCTCTCCAGTTGCCGGCACCGCTTCACCATGCTCTTCACCTCTGACTTCATCTTGCTGATGTAGAGGCGCGCCACGGTGAACTCCTCGTCAATCAGCCCGCTGCCCTCGTGTTGCTGGGGGAGAACATCAGGCAAGGACAAAAGGCTCCTTAATCACTAAAGTGCCCCATGAAAAGGAACAGCTTTGGGGCTGTACAAATAAACTTTGGGAAGCCGTTTATAATGTGTACAGTGTATAGTGGGTAAGCCACTCTGGATGGCATCATGAGAACGTAACACAGCTCCACTTAACGCAAGGAGGATCCGTAACTACACACACACTGCCACTTACAAACAGAGGTCTGAGGATTTACTCTGTTAACCCAGAGTAATGCCTTCAACCTTTTCATTCTCGCTAATCCAGATGGAGTAATTTGCCAAAATAAAATTAAGCAGTTTCTGTAACTAATTTGTTACAAAAATTGCATTATGATACAAATGGTTAAATGGTTTTAGGGCTTCGTGTACATGTGATGGCTATGTAAGGCCCACACCAGGTCCAGTACAAAAAACCAAGCAGGTGACTTCACATTCTGTGGCCGGCTCTCGCGTCAGAAGAAAACGAAGTACATATACCTTGATGTCATTGCTGCCCACGGCGATGCCGATTTCTGCCAGGTCTTTCAGGAGGGACGACATCATCTCAGTGACCCTTTTCTTTTGGTGATTGGTCATTTCCTTCAACTTCTGGAGCTCCGAGTCAATGGAGGTCAGGATCGACTGACAAAACAACCCAGGGGAAACAAGTAATGAAAGCAACCATGGACATGAGCATTAGGACCCCAGGAAAATGGGCGCTATGCAGAATTAGAACATCCAACAGCACCGCACACCATGCTGGCAGGCTGCACCTGCTTCCTAAATTCAGTCTAATCCCTGGGCTGTTCACTGTACATGCATAACTACTCTGGATAAGAGCTACCTGGTCATGTCAGGAGCTGTGCAGAGATACGCTTAACGAGCTACAAGCAAAGGGGAAGTTAGTGGTGGTCTGCTGATCTCCAACAAAACCCAATCCACTGACCCCTAGGAGAACGCAGCAGTGACGGTCCCTCTGGAGAAGCTTTTAATCCATAACAAAACCGTAACGTCACGGTGATGTCTGACAGAGCAGGAAAGCGTGAGCTCCAGCAGCCCTCGTCCCACTCACCGACTTCTGGTTGAGCTCTTCGCTGAGCATCTCAAACTCCTTGGTCTTATCCTCCACCTCCTGGCTCTTCTGGTCGTAGTTCACGGCCAGCTCCTCTAGAGCCTGCAGCACCTCCTTCACCTCCTCCTTGGAGGCGTCGTTCTCCGCCTGGAGCCGGTTCAGCTCTGCCTGCAGGTTCTCGTGGTCTCGCCGCGATGAAGCCAGAAGCTGAGGAGACGCATGGACGAACGTTTTAACGTTAGGGAACAAGCCGGACACCACTTGGGGATAAAACATTTACGAACCCTAATAACTGAAAAGCAAAGTGACCAAAAAATGGTACACTGTGGTATAATTATACTGATACTTTATGACTTAAAAATTTGATAATTGTGAAGCTACTTGGCCCATAGGTCTGTAGAGGACAGACCCTGCTTCAGGTCGGAGCCATCTATGCAGCAGGATCTCCTCCACAGCTTCTCACCTCCTCCTGGTCCAGCATCTGCTGCTTCAGCTTCTCCACCAGCTGACTCTGCTGGTTGATCTCGTCATCCTGTGAGGAAGTGGGACACGGTCGTGAGACGGTGTGTCGGCTGGTCGCTTAGCGACTCTCAGCGTGACGGCTCGGACGGGCACCCGCGCCGAGCTCGGAGGAGGTGCCTTGCCTTGTCGTCCAGCTGCTTGTAGAGCTTCGCCAACTCCTCCTCGCACTTTTCCTTCTCGGCGTCGGTGAGCCTGACCCCCGGCACGCCAGGGGTGCTTGCCTGCTTGTCGTTACTCACGACGTTGTCCAGGGCCAGGGCGTCTGCGTTCGCCTTCTCCTTGTCAAACTGCTCCTCCACAGGCACTGTCTCACCTGGAGGGGCACACACGTTGGAGAAACGCTCAATAAACATTTATGTGTGTGTAGGTGAGGTGCTGTGTACCCACTGGGGAAGGGAGGGGGGTAGGGTGCTGTGTACCCACTGGGGAAGGGAGGGGGGTGCTGTGTACTGTAATGAGGTTCTAATCCCAAGTGGCTTCAGGAACATTAAGGATTTATAAGCAAGTGAGAACATACAACGAAACAAACAAGGTCTGCTTAATTATTAAACACTAAGTGGTGGACCTTAACACACACACACGCACGCCCATCAGCCCGTGCTCTCCACTGAAGACTGGCCGCCTATGCTCCTACCGCTGCGCCAGCGGTTGAGCTCGTTCTCCAGCCAGGTGATGGTGTTGCGCAACGTCTTGTTCCTCTCCTTTTCCCGCTCATACTTCTTCTTCCACTGCTCCGCTGTCAGCTCCACGTTCACCGACACCGTATTCTTAATGGTCTTCGCCCTGATGCCCCACAAGAGATCAGTCAGTACAACAAAGATGACAAAAAACGGCAAGCTGTCTCTTCCTGTAACATATTTACCCACTCAGTGTCAATGAACAACCAAAAGAAGGTTTCAGAGACTGTACTTATTCAGGGCTCCTCAGGGTCTGGTCAGGCACCAGTTATTGGTGTGCTTGTGCGTTAGAACTCACCTCTGACCAAACATGAGGGTGGACTTGGTCTCAGCCTCGTTAAAAGAAGAGGGCGAACAGCAGATGACTATGGTGGTCCTGCAGTTACCCCCCAGGGAGTCCTGGAGAATCCTGGTCATTTTACTGTCTCTGTATGGGACGTACGTCTGAAAGGGAAGCGAAGGTAATTACCAGAGAGACGCTCAGTGTACCGGCCACTGCAGCACTAAATAAAACAAAGGCTATTTTGGGTTTGCAGATATTTCGGTAACTGTCAGATCCTTGAAAGCCTCGTTCGCAAAAGCCGTCAGCATGGCTACGACGATGCAAGAAAAGTTCACCATATAAAAATAAATACATCCCTGAAGGGAAAAATTACCTGTCAAATATCAAGCAATGTGCCTCAGAATAATTAAATGTAGACAAAGCACCCAATCAGGATCACTGCTGGGTGTGGTGAGGCTCCTTATCCCATGAGATTGTGTTGTTAGCAGTTACTCACGGAGCCCTCAGCCAAGGCTGAGATGACGTTCCCAAGCGATGAGAGAGACTTGTTAATGTTCTTCGCTTCATCCAAGACTGCGCCTTCCGCTCCGGTCTTGCTGACCTGCGCAAAGACAACCGAACCTCCATCAACTGCATGGGACCACAGACCTCAGCGAATCGGGCTGAACTTCAGTAGCCCGAGTGACCAATCATGTAAGTGGAAAGGTGATCTGGCAGAGAGGATCCCAATCAACATTATACCGCCACGGGTCTCTGGGTTTCCAAAGCTGTTGAGACGAGCTTGCACACGCTTGTAATATAAAATGAAGAAACTTCTGCTAACGCATATTCAGCAGCTCCCACTGCCCAGAACAAGCACTTTAAATTAGCATTACATAAGGCAGCTGCTTCTAAAACACAGACAATGCTAAATAGTGTTTGACGTACAGCATGGCTGTGTTTAACCAGGCTTCCCTTTTTCATTTTTATACCCCCCGCTTCCTTTTCTGCTCTGCCAGCAGAGAAAAACTGTGCAAAGGCCATCCTTATATACACCCCCTATTCACCTCACAGCTGGCAGCCAATAGGAGAGCACAGCCTCAGCCACAATGGCCAATCACTTGAGGACAAAACTGAAATTAGAAGGATTAGCAAGGATTGCAGGCTCCCTTATATGTCACTACCCAAGCATGTACATTTCAAGGAAAAAGCAAACAAAATACATAAAACAGAGACAGAAGTTCTACGGAAGACACTGCATGGCCAGGTTGAAGCTGAATATTTTAACCCTTTTTAATGAACACATGGGCCCTACTTATCTCTGTGAGGACACATCAGCCTGTGACCTGCAAATGTAAGGTATATATGAGCGCCTTACTGGGCAGACGCAGTGTGTCACAGGCCAGTCAGGGCAAGGGGCGGGCCTTACCTTCTCGCTACCCGCCAGGTCCACCAGGTAGAGCTTCCCGCTCAGCTTCTGCTCTGTCTGTGTGTTCTCCTGCTTCACGTTGATGAGGAAGATGCTGTGGCTCCGGGAGCTGTGCTCGTTCATGTCTGAAAGGAGGAGGGGGTTATCGCTCAGAGCAGCAGGTGTGCACACACCGCAAATCATCTCGAAGGCCAGGGCTGGGGAGCCTCCAGGCTGCCAGTCAACAGAAAACGGCCCCTTGGACATTTCAGGCTTAAAAGCTTTTCAGTGCTTATCTGATCCCATTTTCAACAGCGACATATGTTCAACGTAAAAAGAAAAAAAAAAAAAAAAAAAATGCTACATGAAAATGTTTCAAAAGGGCGACCCATTTCATAATCCGTGGCCCAATACAACTGAAACTGCCAGTGTGGACCCACAGGAAAGAGCCCCTCACCACAGCAGTACAAAAGTATAAAGAAATACAATTTTCCCCAGCATACCAGCAAAAGAATATGACTTTGTAATTTCAAATGTGAAAAACTACTACCTCCAGTGCATAAATGTAAAGCTTGTTTATAACTGAAAGTCAGTTTAAACTGTAAATTCACACAATATGATAATGAAGACAGCAAGAACAGGTCCTGCTACCCATGGCAGCAGCAGACATACAGTCTGGTCAGGTTAGCGTTCCAGTGTCCCGCTAATCAGCCGGCACAGCACTCCTTACTTGTGACGGCGACGTGTCGGTTGGACTTTCCTTCGTCAATGGTGTCCATCACTTCCTCTGGGCTGCAGACGAACCGCTCGGTGCAGCCCTGGGGGCGGAGCCAAACTCTTAGTACATACAAAGCTGCCGAGCCTAAAGGCAGAGACTTCCATCCTCCTGCTCTTCTATAAACTGCATCTCAGAGCTTCTCACCTGTAGACACTGATTCAGGAACCTTCTCAGAGAAACGGCAGGGCGTGCACTTACCTTAACGTAAGGAACTCTGTTCTTGTCTTCATGGACTGAAAGATTTGTCTTTGATACTGAAAGATACAGGAGAAAATGTGCATTCTGGTATATCCGTAAAAAAAAAAAATATATATATATATATATATATATATAGCAGTAAAGTGCAATAAAGTGGTCTCTACAACCAAAGCAGCACCAAGTCAGCTCAGACAGAGTGCCTGGAACACTGGCCTGATACAGTCACAAAAAACAGGTTTACAACATTTGATACTGGACAAAAGACTTACCATCCAATAGGTCCCTAATCTTGTCCAAGTAGATTTCAAAATAGGATACCTGCAAAAGATGTTTCTCCCATGAAGAGGAGGACACTATCCGGAAGCCTTGACATACAATCTAAAAATTTGACTGGGCAATAGGATGCAAAACACAAACGAAGAAGGATTACAGAAGTGGGTTTGAAACCCTTCCAAATCTTTTAGCGTCTCCAAGAATGCATACCTTGATATGAAACTCCAAGTTCTCATCCATGGAGTAAATGTAGTTAAAGATATCTTGCACAATTCTGGGTATGATTCCCATGCCATCTGTGTCATGGAGGTTTCCCTTAAAACGTATGGAAAAGTACAACCAGTTAGGCATTGTCTTTCATTAAACATCTCACAGCAGCACAAAGCACATTTATCTGATTCAAAGCCCTTACCGAGCACACTGACCGAAAGTCTCTTTTACGGTAACATTATTAAAAATGCATGCAAATCTTTTAAAGTCTGACCGATCGCATTTAAAAGCTACTGACATATGCGTACCTCCATTGTGTGCGTTTTACCAGAGGACGTTTGTCCGTATGCAAATATTGTGCCGTTATACCCCTCAAGAACATCTACATGGAGAGGAAAACACAGTGAAGAGAGAACCGGTGCAGAAACGTTACATGCACAATGAGTTTTTAACAGCCTTTTCAAAATGCACATATGAATTTCCTATAGTTCCAGACAGCTACAACATAACATCATACCTAAAATACAAGCCATGAGGGCTACATTTACTCTCAAAGTGGCTCTATGGCTTTGGAAAAAGGACATGTACACTGTAAGCATCCTTTCATCTTCGGTGCAGAAGCGAACGTTACCTTTGACGATCTTCTGGGCACACGCGTTGTACACCTGCTCCTGCGTTGTGTTGGACTGGAACACCCTGTCAAACACGTAGGGCTTGCCCTGTGCACAGCCATAGAAGAGAGAAGCGACAACGACAGCCCGTGAACATCATCGACCCGCCAGATCTTAGGTAACACCAATCTTGTGCTTTAATCGACCTCAGAACACCATGAAAGTTTCCATAACATAGTGACACAGAAGCTTGTTCACGGAGAAGCCCAAAACAGGTTCTGGCAGAAGGTTTTGAAGCCTTGAGCCTCAGATAAACCCAACACTAAAAATATAACTATGACTTCCAGCACTCTGCACCATCATCACTTACCCTGGGCCAACCCCATAAGTGAGAGCAAAGAAACAAAACTGTGACTTCACAGGATAACTGAACAGCTGGTATGAAAGGCTGATGGCCAGAAACACTATTTGGGGCGCACTACCTAGGAGACACAAGGGTCACCCCCAAACTTGCATTTTCCAGCCAGAGCTCTGACCATTATAATCATGATGGTGTTCTTCAGAGACATACTATATATACGAAAGAGTTTAATATGCAGATCAAGGCTGGCACGAGGGTAAACTGAATATCCAAGTCACTGACAGTGAAATTAAAAAAAAAATAAATAAGAAAAATTAAAATAAAAAATGCTGAAAGTTTACACAGTGTACATAGCCTCGGTTTGTGAAAATGGCCAGACAGAACAACTTTGGATAACAAAACCCTAATTAACCATCTTTATTATTATTCATTCATTCCATATTCTGTTCCATTATGTTAATTTATCGCTTCATGCTTAACTGCTCCAACAAGCGTTGCTGATAAAACCCTACTTAGAACCAGTTTTCAAGAAGCATAGTGTCAACAAGCCACCGCTGGTACCTCCAAGCTAGCTCAGCTGACATGGTACCAACAAGCATATGACCCAAAAATGTGGCACAAGAGTTACAGTGTGTCAAACATCTTGCAGAAACTCAATATCTACCATTGTTCCAAAAAGAAGCACCGTCATGCTCTGACAGGGTCCTCGGGGCGGAACAGAACACCACGTTACACAAAAATAAACAAAGAACAGAACTCAAAAAGCCAGCACGGTAACTTTCTTCCCCATTAAGACAGTATGATACCATGAGTGTGACTGATGTCCAGTGTAAGGTACTGATTTCCCAATTAACTCTAGTAAAAATTGTCATTCAAACTACCTTTCCCAGATTTTCATGATCACAACTCACCCATTCACAAAAGTCACCGTCTCACCACAATACTTCTGGCTAAGCGACTTCTCAAAAGTACAACACCAGGGCCTCTCCCTGAACTCCAAGCAACACCCAAGTAATGAAGCCAGTTTGGGGCTAAAGCATTTTCACTACAGCGTTTCTCATTACAGCACGCTGATATTTTAAGGTATTCCTGTCATTCCACACTGCAAACAAAGATATTAATAATTCTCATCTCAACTGGCAGCTCCATCGACGTGACATTTCTTCCAAAGAGCCGAAACCCTTAGCGCTGAGTACCGTCTCAGAGTTCGTGTAACACCAGCCCTCCATCAAATACCCATAAGCGGAAGGACATGAATCCACTGCTAGAAGGTCCAGCTCTCAGGAGACCCAGCGCCAGCAGCTCTTATTTATTTTAATTGGCACACAACACTTTTTACAATCAAATCACTTATTTTAGCAGCAGTTAAAAGCAGATGTGAACTGGCAGCAAACACAGCCTGGATGCATTTTTAAAAATATGACAATGACTCAATAACAGACAGGCTGCCCATAATAATAAAAGACCCAAAACTCAGTTTGCTTAACCAAAATTACACCATGACTGCTGACAGGAGTCTACCATCCAAACTTTCATAAGGTCAAGTTCCAGCACCGTGCGACTATCCACATTACTTCCAACACCCCCTCTTCCCCCAGAGCGACACAGGCAGTGCATCCTCTGTTCTATAAACGGACCGCACCGGACAAAGACGTGGCACAGGCCAGCCCCCTGATCAAAGCTCAAATGACAGTGTCCCCTCACCATTTGTGCCCCAGCCACCCACAAGGGCATCCACGGCACTTCCTGCTGGCACCCCACCCCATGCTCCCGTCACTGTATAAAGCAAGGACAAACCGTGATGCAAGACCACTGTAACGAGATACTTGGAAAACAAAAAAGACAACGCCTCAAAGTCCAAGAAAAGGCTCAGATAACCGGATGTCAACCTTTTGAGTAACAAAAACATAAAAAAAAGCTTCAAATTACCATACCTGGATCTTCTCCTCAGAAACGGAAGGTTTCGCTCATTCTGAAACCCATCGCAGTCGCTTTAAACCCATTAGAATTAGCAGTTAAAGCAAGCCTACAATAGGAGCCCGTAAATGGAAGATCGGCAGGTTGCTCGTTTGTTTCATCGCTCGTACCATGCACCTTTTCGCAAGCCATCAAAGTACAGGAGGAAAACTGACCTCGCCGGACCCACCATGGGAAATCCTAAAAGCACATTTTCAAGGCTATACAGTATAGGTAGGCTGGACAGGACCAAAGGCATCATGCCAGGTACCAAGCTGGACCCGAAGCACAGCACACAATAGCGCTAGAGAAGTTCTACCATTGTTTAAGAGCATCAAAGCAGCCCCAGTACTTAAGGACACTGTGGAGCCTCTCACTTGATGTTTATATCCTTCTTAGACAGATGGCGTGACACCTCTGGGCGTGAGAGCCTGGGATAAACACTAATTCTGTTTCCTTAAACCTCAGCCACTATTGTACGTAAAGTCCAAACTCCATCTCAGACTGTCATAAACGTAAATCACCTTTTGCGCACTTTGATAATGCTGGAAATCTCAGCTCGACAAAAACGCAGCTTGGTGCTGTACAAGTAAAGGAAAACAAGCCAGTAGGACAGAGCGGATGTTGTGAGCACAACCAGCCACGGGACATAGAATGCTGGGCAGCACTTAAATCTGTACCCAGATGTGTATGTGCACGGACTGCACAGACTATAGAGCAAAGACCTGGCTTCAAAAATGGTTCTCTTCTGGACAAGCACTCAAGAACGCTTATCAGTCCAATCACCTAACAACTGTTGTCACCAACATAGGAGACACGATTAGGAACATCTACAGGTAGAACGTTACATAGTATTTGAAGACGACCTGTCAGGACACCTTGAACGAAGCTTCCACCAGCCAGTACCACAAAACAGAACTCTTGTTGTGTAAATACTCCCATCAGCCCTGTGAACTAATTGTACCAAGAATGGTCTACTAAGCTCAGAGGACGGTAGTGTGCTCACGTATCAAAGAGATGAGACCTTTTCATTCTGAAAGAGGAGTGAAGCCAGAGCCGTTAAACACCAGAAGAAAGGAAGACGACCTTAAGGAGGAGTCAAGGTGAAGGCTGGTTAATAAACTCCTTTGTGCAGTCACACGACATGAAAACCCGAGAACAGGGAGCGTTCTCAAAATTCAGCTACGAGAGCCACGATTGTAGCTTTAACGGACAAAGGACCGCTGAGTGCCTCAGACGGGTGCCTGATGGGAACTGTGCCTTAAGAGGCCTCTGCTGGTACAAAGCCTGCCCTTGTCAACACATCGAAGCCTTCAATATCTGTCACGGAACAAAACCACGACTTTACATGCAATTAAAAAAAACAGCCGTGCCAAGGGAAACGCTGGCATTTCCTGCATTTGTTATATCTGGATGCCGTGGCTTGTGCTATCAGCACACAGCCTCTCTGCTTATCTCAGCTGACAAACTGGGTCTGTTTGGCAAAAAAGCCAATTATCAGCCTTTAATCAGCTGCTGGCTGTTAGTGCTGGCAGTTGAACTGTATGCTGAAACAGAGATGGAGATGAACAGCATGACTTATGGACAGCAAGGGCCTTTTGATTAAATCAGTGGGAGGAGCCCTTCAGAGTCACAAAGTAGCTGAAGCGTTAAAGAAAACAGTCTGGCTGACTACCTGTCCCTAGGAAAGCTCCTTCTCTTTATATACAAAGGAACAAACCTCCACAATCGCATCCTCAGAGCCCACCCACCCATTCCTGGATGGTCTACCTAAGATCTTAATCGTACTTCAATTGTACTCAGACTTCCAAGTGCCACCAATGCAAGCTCTCACTGATCAGAAAAACCACAACACCTGCATGCACCGGGAAGCCATTAAAAGTAGAAAACATGAGACACTGTCTATTTCAAGTTCATGTCAAAAAGTTGTTTAAGATACTCTTAGAAGATCCCAGCCAAAGAAAGCCCCTTTGGCACATTACAGCCCAATTACGGAGTTCTATTCAACATGCATTGTGCCAAAATAGCAATAACCCTCTCATTCAAAACTGCACAAATTCTAAAGAACAAGTCTTGTGACATGGTTATTTAAACCTAAATCTCCTTACATCAGAAAATAGTCTGGACTAAACCACGATTTTAGCAAATTATAGTAAAGTCTGTGACAGAAAAGTTCAAGTGAATTTCAAAAATCACATTTAACTGCAATATAAAAACTAAGTAAAATCATGCAATTAAAATCTTGTTAGCCATCTATATATTAGATTTCATTTCTTGAGATGAGTCATAATTGTGAACTGTCGATACCATATGGCCCAACAGTTAAAGTTTCTGCATTACCTGTCCACCATCCTGTCAAAGTGGCAAGGATTCCAAATACAAAATAAAATTTAAAAAGGGTAGTGTGACATTATTGTAAATTATCAGGCTACTAACTACTTCCTTTAAAAATGATTGTATTCACTATTGAATTAAATCAATAATTTAGTTCTTAATTCCTGATAGTACTGTAATTTAGACACCAGTCATAAACCCAAAGTTACACTTCCTGCAAAATTCAGTTCCAGCCAGGCCAGAACTGTGAGTTTAACAGCGTTCAAACATTCACTGACTGAACGGCACCAGAACTGACTCAAAAGTTCTTGAACAAACAGACTTAGCAAACAATCACATTACAATTAACACCCATATGAAAATAAACGTAGCCTACATTAGCCAAGCAAACTGCTCAATCCAAACTGCAGTTGCCACCCCAGGCATGCTGATACTAAATGCCCTTTTCTCCTCCTTTATTTCCTCCTCGATTATTGGCGATTTGACTTCAAGAAAAACCAAACAAGTGAAATCAGGAGTCTGCAATTCTTAAAGTATTTAAATTTTAAAATCAATGTAACAAACATACAATATTAGTCATTAGTTTAATTAAGTGCATCACAGCCCAGTTACATCAGCATGATCCCACAAGTACTTGCTGACGTCTCCAAGCTGGAGGCCCATTCTATTCTTGGGGCATTTTTATAGAAGGACCAAAACGTCCTGTGAAGCTTCGTCGTTAATCGACATGTACTATTCGGCGACTCTATACTTCATAACCAGCAGAAGACGAAGTTTTGTTCCACTCAACCCAGCCACGTAGCCAGACAAAGCTTGTGGCATCCAAGTCACCCTCCCCACCTCCCATGTAAATCTGTCAAATTACTGTTGCGCTTGTGTGACACAAATCTAACGCTTAACTCCATTCAAAGTTAGAGAGGGTAGTTTACAGTCCAGTCCAGTTTATGTGGGTAGTTTACAGTCCGGTCCGATTTATGCGGGCGTGGTTGGCGATATGCACAGCCAGTCTGCATCCTTTAAGACGTCTACGTGTGCCGATTTATATAAATGTCATTTTTTGCAGAAAACGGTCCTTGTACGGAATGTGTGCTGCCGGGGGAGAAAAACAAGTTACAGTGAACGCGATTGCCAATAATTTATACAAATTTAACCGATCTGTTGTTTCGCAAACCAAAATAAGACCGTACGGTTACCGTCTACACGTTTAGGATCCGCGTGAAACAATGGGGGGGAAACCAGGCCGGGATCTGCGTAGGAAAAGTTAAAACCCTAGTGAAAGATAAATATCCCTCAAAGAAAGTACTAAAAATACAAACAACCCGACTGATCGCGTCGCTATTTACTTAACTAGAAAAAAACAGGGGACCACCCCGCGACAGACAATAACACTGTGCTCCACAGACTGACCAAGCCCATGGCCGGCGATTACACGACTTTACTTTCGCTACTACCAAATTCAGACGTTAATGCTGATCACTTGCCGGTTAGAGGACGAGCTGCGACGATGAGTTTGTTACAAAACGGCTGCACAGCCATCGCTGGGTGCAGGTAACCGACCTTTAGTCGCTTATAGCTAGCACGTAAACTATAGCAGTGTTTTTGCGTCAATCGTGTCTAAACAACGTTATGTGGTTATTTGGGCTCGGGGCGGTGGAGGTCACCTAAGCGAAAGGTTCCTCTTGAAGTTGCCGTTGAGCCGGGCGGACAGACATCACCACACCTCGGCTCAGACAGCCAGCTACACCGCCCTAACGCGACGCTACACCCGGGAGCACGACGCGGCAGCCTCCTTACCCCGATGACAACATTGTCCTCGCCTTGAAATTTGGGGATGTATTTGTCTCCCCTCTCCACCTCGGCACTGTTGAGGGGCCTGAAGCGGCACATCACTTTAATCGTGCACTCAGCCGGGTCCGCCATCTTCCCGTCTTTCAGAACGAAAAAAGCTGTAAAATAACAACCGCTAGTTCCTGAGAGCGGAACCGATTCCGGCAAAACAGCGCGGCGATCCTCGTCCTTAAACGCTCTGGGTGTAAAGTGCGCGACGCTCCGTCGGCTGCGTCGATAATAAATGGCCCGTTTTGCTAAGAGGCGGTTGGAAGCCGCTTCCTTTCCAACATGGCAGCCATGACACCGGCGGATCCTCCTCCGCGAGCCGCTGGTCTCGAGGCCCGTGACGTCATCGCTGCGGATAACGCCCGCTGCTCCGGACGCAGCCGAAAATGAACGAGACGAACAGCGCGGCGGAGTGCTGAGGCTTACGGAAGGAGACTTAACTATCAGTTATGATAACGTGTTTCAGAATGAATTATTATTTCATATTAAGTTTATAGTACTCGCATATTATCCAAACCTCCTTATACACTTGGTTAAATGCAATCAGTTTGGTTTGCATGGCAATAAGAAAGCGTATGTATGTAACACAAACAGTCTCTGACATGAATCCGCGGAGGCAGCACGTGGATATTTATACATGTCATTAACTACAGTGTACAAATACAGGTAACATGTCCAAGTGTTTAGCAGTACAATGCATGCAAAAAGTGGCGGGTTTTTTTATTTATTTATTTGTGCTGTGATGATAAAACTAGCAAAAATGCATACAGCCTACATCAGGGTATAAATATATCTCCGACATGTGCTCAGACGACAGATGCCATGACAAACCTCGAGAGCGGCTGGGTGTGTGGCTGGGTGTGTGGCTGGGCGTGGCAGCGAAGGGCGTCAACCAGGGGCTCAAGGGGTCAAGCAGATGAGTCTGTCCCAGTCCAAGCCTGTGAACCAAAACCACATCCATCACAGCCCTCCGTCATACGCTGACCAGTTAGCGCTTGGCCCCAAGGTGCCAACACTGAGCCTCAATGGTTTTCAATGAACACCTGACGTGCACCTGCAGCCCAGGTTGGGATTATGTATTTAAAATTATAACAATTTTGAGTGAAAAAGTACCATATGGTGTGGAGGATATCCGTCTCCTGAGGTCGTGGTCACCTGTGGGATACAGATCTATGCAGAGGCAGTCGGTCATGTATGGAGCCCGCAGCAGTGGTAAGTGTCCAGTGGCACAGGGGGACAGGTGACAGGTGCTTAAGGTAAGAGTGCCACAGAGCAGAGCACATCCCGACGTCAGCGATCTGGAGCCCATTGAACGTGAAGGTGGACAACGTAGGCACTGTTACTCCATGACACCATGCATTACCACAGGCTGAGCGATTGCCCCAAGTCCACGCGCTGAGGGTCGAGCCATTCCGTTAGACAAGGGACCCAGCGGGCAAAGACAGAGATTATGAGCGGCATCACAAAGTGGGTTTAAGCAGCTCTTCCACAGTGGAAATCCACTCTGTCCACTCCTGTTAGTGACACAAAACAGAAGAAGCACCACACTTATTTCAACAGCGCCAATTCCTGACAGAGGCCTGCTTCAACCGTGTTGTTTTATGTCATATTTAACATGTGCATATACTGCCAGTTATTATAGAATGTCTCTGCAAACAGAACCTAAATGGGATAAAGGCATTTAAAATCCCTAATAGGCCCATTGCACAATACAGTACATGTGCTCCACATGTCCTGTATTTAGCTGGTATATGAAATCAGATTTGTTTTAGTTTTTTACATTTTTTATTTACTGTAATTATCATTATGTGTTTCATTTGTCTTTAAAGCATGACTGTAGACTTCAAGTGACCTTGTGTGCACGTGTCCACGCGGGTGTGCACGTGGGCGTGCGCACAGATGCTATGTTGGATGAGCCCACGCAGAATTGCATTTTGGGTGTTCAGATGACTGACAGTGACTGATGGCTCCCGGACCGTGTGCTCGCCCACCCCGCAGACCAGACTCCGGCCTGTTCACGCCCAGGACAGATGGATGTAAGCAACAAAAGACACATGGCAGCCCATCCCTAGAGAGGGACATTAGTTGAATACATTCCTACCCAGAGAGCTGAAAGGGTTAAACACAGACACCACTGCCCATCTGACTCTGCAATTATTATTATTGTTATTAGTAGTAGTAGAAGTAGTAATATTATGGGTACCTATTGAAATGCAAAGCTGAGAAAACACACTGTACCTTAGGCCCGGTTTCGACACAACACACTGTGCAGCCAAGGCTATAGAAACTCAGTCCAGGGATGAAGGCTTGGCTGAGGGCAGGAGCTCCAGGCACTTGGGTGGGTCTCTATACTAGACAGGTGCTGTAATGGTAGGCAAAATATACTGTGGCTGTTTTATGGCTGAGGTCAATTCCTGGGATAGATTGGTACTATGAATACCAATTATTTCTTGAGGAAAAGGAATCTGGGAAAAGACTGTCAGTCTGACTAAACTGTCCAGCATTTTAAAAGCACACTACTGAGTGAGTGTGCCCTGCCCTGCGCCCTCTGTGTTCTGGGATGGGCTCCGGGCTTCCCCGCGACCCTTAACAGGATGAAGCGGTATTGAAGATGACTGACTGACTGTCTTCTGAGGGAGCTGATTAGGAGTGTAATACTGTTGTCAGTATTACACTCCTTCATGACCAGTGCAACTCCCAGAAATCACCCATCAACTCTACAGTCCTAAAGTAATTTTTAACAATTTCGCTGTTCTACCTCCATGTATTGTATAGCCTTATGTGTTTCAATACGCCTGGAAACTGAACCCCCACAGCTGAAATGGAACACTGTCAGACAACAGTGCACGTCATACAGGCAGAAGTGTTCATTTCACATTCTGCTTCTTGAGACCTCACATAACAACGCAACAAAAACACGCGCTCCCTTAGCGCTGTCCTTCCCAGAAATTTGACACCGAGCACCTGAAAGCGGGGGACAGTCACACTGGTTCAGTCCCGATTCTGCTGATTGGGGCACAGCTTGCAGAATCCGCCCAGCTCTGACTAATTCCCTCTTCTTTTACACTGAGGCCCAGGACAAAGCCCAGCTGAGAACAAACATACTGGTAAAGCAGTTCAAATAAGAAGAAAAGCAAAACCAGTTCGGTCACATCCAGGAGGCCATCCTTCCTACTCGTGACCGCACGTTGCAGACTCACAGCGGTGTAACTTCGTGACGGCAAAAGTGGGTGGGGCTGTGATAGAACATGGTGCGTTATGAAGAGGAGGGAGCTCCCTCAGCAGAGCGAAGATCACAGGGAGAGAGTTCCCCTTCATTAGGTGAGGCTTGTTTCAAAAGGGTTGTCAGAACTCTCACCTTACCTGCATAATAAATATCAATTAATACTGTGCAAGAGCTCTAACAAGTGGCTACTCAGAGTCAGTCCTGGCGAGCTGAAGTCCATGAAGTTATGAAGAGCTGGACTTGAAAAAGTGAGTAAAGAAAAGGAGGGACAGAGGGGTCTAAAAATCAGAGGTGTGCAAAGGAAGACTGCTGATGGCTCAGCATCTATTTCCAGGTGTGTGGTTTGCAAATGCCTTGTGGTCAGGAGTTGGTGTCCTTATAAAGGATACATCTTGGTGATGATTTATTATTACCAGTCTATCAACTGTTGCTAAAAACCTAAAAACACAAGTTATATTAGTCATCTCTAAACACTGTGTTTATGCACTCCTATTAGCCTACCTCTCAGTTACTGTCACGCTGCTATAAATACATTAAATACACTTAGCAAAATAAAGCACAAATTTGTGCCATTAAAGGCACAGTTGCTTGTCCCTGGGGCTGTAATCTCAAGGGTCTGCCAGCTGTACCTTATCTGTCTGTCAGAGCTGGGCTTAATGCATTAATATTATAAAAAAAGACTAATGGGTTGAATAGTCTGAGAATTAGTCTATTTGATACAGAATAGACTTTGAATCCCAAAAACTCTGTTGTATACGAGAGGTGCTACAGAGTACTGTAGTAGAGTGAATAGTCTGTGTGGTGCTGAGTTCTCCGTGTTACCCACCACAGCTGTACCAGTCCTAGTAAGACTAACTAGGAATTAAGAGGGCCAGGATTATGGATAATTACCCTGTCATGCCATTGTTTAGGGACTATTTTTCTCTAGTGCACCTATGAACATTGGCGCACACACTCATACACACACACACGTGCCCAGTTACCACTCCGCAAAGCTCTGGGGCTACAGGTAGCCCAGAGAATCTGGGTGATTTGC
>JABJVR010000065.1:3675970-3695078 GCA_025773905.1 Chitala chitala
TCATCCTGCGTGGAACCACTCACGTTTGTGGATACTCGGCTCATCCTGCGTGGAACCACTCACGTTTGTGGATACTCGGCTCATCCTGCGTGGAACCACTCACGTTTGTGGATACTCAGCACAATGTGTAGAACCAGTCATGTTTGTGGATACTAAAAGTGCCACATGTGGTTTCTGAAAGCACATCTACCTTAAGCAAACTTCACCTCATGCAGCCACAAAGGGAAATATCCCTGGTAGAAGCAGACCTCTAGACCCAAAAAACCTTTCCTAAATGGACTTTTCCACAGGGAGATCCGAGAGCTACTAGCAATCTGAACTTGTCAAAAACCTCTGAAAATGTTGTCCTTGCAGATTACTGTCTACCTGGGTATCTTCTCCTGACTGAAACACAGCAGAACCTGGACCATCATCGGGAAACCGAAACTCCACAAGTGGATCAAACACATCGTCATATTGTGGGGCTACTATTAACATAAATGTTTTTGCTACTCTGAGTGAAATGCTCTCGGGCTGTAGGTAACAAACAACCTAAACTGAAAGGTGAAGCCGAGTGTCGACATAATTCCCAGCAACACACCAGAAACACTCCAAGAACAGGTGAAATACTTTTGACTTCTGCTGATGTACACTATTTACACCAGGTAGAAACACATAAATCATACTCTTAGCTCACTAACTTTTTTTGTTTTTTCATTATATGCAACACACACACACACACACACACACACACACACACACACACACACACACACACACAAGCTCATTTACCCACAGAAAGCAATGCACATTAATATATTTGTTAATGCTAAGCTATTTGGTCCCATTACACTCATGAGTTTTCTTTGAGTAAACAGCTAAAACAGCTACAACATATTGGTGAGTGCAAACAAAAGTTGCCATTATGCATCCTGTACAATTGTTGGCAAAGCACAAAAACTAGTCTGTATACTGACCAGGTTTTCCAAGGCTGCCATAAATCCTGTAAACATGACCAGTGACTTCCCTAACATGGCAGCCTTTCCTGGAACAGCACAGAGATTTTGTTCATAACCAGCTGCCAGCGTGTGGTCTGCCACACAGGACATGTCTGTATGTCCTACCAGACGTGGCAGCGGACCCCTGAATTGCTTCAACATTGCCAGTCCATAACTTTACCAGAGCGGGCAAGGAAGAGCCTTGGTTTCTGTGAAAAAGTTGGGGGGGTATCCACTTTTACCAGGCCTTTGTGTTCTGCCCTGCGGGTCTCTAATGAGGGTGGGATGTGAGAGCCGTGCCCCATTTCGAGTTGCCCTCTCTCCCATCCTCCTGGCCCTTAATTGAAAGCGCTGGTGAGGCCTAATGGAGTCGGAGAGATAAACAGCAGCCGCTCCGACTCATAAAAAAAGGTGAGATAATGAGCACTGTAATCACAGATGGAGTGGGGGCTACACCATATCACCTTGGAATCCCTCTGTTAGAGATAATGGCTCTGATGGGACCGGCAGAAATTAAACACAGTCACCAGACCACTAGCACTCTGGCTGCATTAGAGGTTGACACACTTGTAATGTTATGAGCTTTAACAGGTCGACGCTCTGGCAGTTTTCGGAGCATTTAAATTACTTTAACAGAACTGTATCTCAATGTATGGTGTAGCTACATGTGTAAGCACTTTAGGGAACCACTTTTTGGGAAGATTCCAACGTAAAAGTTTTGAACTGAGCCGAGCTGAATTTTGAGAGAGTGTTGACCATTTAGAGGTGACGACAACGAGCACTGTAAGTACTTAGAGGTCAGGACACTGGCAATATTCTGTCCATTTACAGGTCAGGACACTCTCAGCGTTTTGACCATTCACAGGTCTAGACACTTACAGCATTCTGACCACTCAGAGGTCAGGACACTTACAGCATTCTGACCACTCAGAGGTCAGGACGCTTACAGCATTCTGACCACTCAGAGGTCAAGACACTTACAGCATTCTGACCACTTAGAGGTCAGGACACTTACAGCATTCTGACCACTCAGAGTTCAGGACACTTACAGCATTCTGACCACTCAGAGTTCAGGACACTTACAGCATTCTGACCATTTAGAAGGTGAATAACTGAACAAAAACCATATATTTATAAAGGCTGTAAAGGAAACGAACACAGAATAAGCCTTCATAGGTCATATTAGAAGTAACAGACTTCCATTTCACTGTTCCATTTTTCCTTTTCACTTGTCATTTGATTGCCTCTGTTGCAAGGATCTACAAAACTGTGTGAAAGCAGTTTTTGAGGGGTTACCCCAGTGCAGCAGGTATACAAAAATCTGTAAATTGCATTTACGCATCAATTAGCAGGGCTGTAATTACATACAAATATTTTTGTTTCTCACTATGATTGGCTTTTCTTAAATATGACTGGAAAAGATTGAAATGCCTATTGAGAACCTCATTCTGTGTGGCAAAGGACTGGAACAATATACAGCAGTATGTGCTTTCTGTTTGCCATGAAGATGTTTATCGCTGGCATAACTGCACCTGGCAATGGAATAAAAACGAAAAATACAAATTTCTTGCCTTGACATGACAAAGCAGCCCTGTATTTTTCACTCATCTATTTTTGACGTGAAGATCGCCCAAGGCCACGCTGCCATGGTAACACGGGCCCAAACTGAGCGGTTCTTTTGTCAAAGTGAGCCTTCATTTGTCCGTTTCATTTCCCAGAAGACATTCAGAAAGGTCACCTCACCACCTTAGCATTAAATCAACTAAAAACATTTTCCCGCGGACCTGTCTAAAGGTAATGCAGCTCCGGGGATCACACAGCCAGCTTTGGAATGCAAACACAAAACTCGCTTTCATTCTTAAAACGTCCATCCTACTTTTTAGTCAGTGCAGTGCTGAGGACATTTTGCCCTTCAGTGAGTTTTTATCAAAGCCTGCACCTATCCTGCCACGGGGATAGCTGTGAGCACGCACTATACATTTCATAATCCTTATTCTGCTCAGGCAAACTCAGGCCTCGGTTTCATTTCAACAGCTTTCACCTTCGGCCTCAAGACCCCGAGGGAGCGTGACTAACATTCGCCGGACTCATAACTCAACACCTCTACATCCAGGGCTCACGGCTCACTGCTCTTGGTTTGGGAGAAGGACAGAAATATCACGATCAGTCAAAAGGGCTATTGCTTTCATTTCCTGGAGGAGAAATAAGGCAGAAACCAGTTTTCCCTCAATTTCCATTTCAACTGGATTAGATCAATATCAAAACGTCTCTGCTCCTGTAAACAAAATTAATTGCAATTTTAGAACATTCTTCTACTGCCCCTATTTTTGTTACCTTGTGGTTTGGTCACACAAGATAATATTTTAGTCATTCCATTAACCCCTGTCAGATTCACTGTCTATTTCCATGAATCCTGAAGCAATTACTGCTGACTAAATAAACCACTCACGAGAGATAAAATTAGAACACATCATCTTATATAAAACGTTCCAGCAAACCAACGCACCACACATAAAATTAAAGCTTTGAACTTTGACATAAGATGGAGGATGGCCGCAAGGGTTGCTTCTGAAAATAATACAAAAGAAGAAATTTAAGAACTGCTGGTCCCACTTGGCTTTTCGTTAAATTGTTACAAATGCAATGACGGGTGCAACTCTTTGATGGGGCAGACAACTCCTTTGCAGGAAAAAAATTACGATTTAATACGAGTCAAGCCGCAGGAACAAGAGTCCTGTCACGAGTGTGTTCAGGATGCTAAAACTCAGCTGCGGCCATGACTCATTCATCCGGTACTACAATGACTGCATTTTTACCACAGAGCTTCAGTAATCAAAGCTCTCACTGTGGCATGCTCAGGGTTTGCTTGTAAAGAGAACTCCCTGAAGGCTTCCCACACACTTCTTCACTAAGGTTCTTTTTTGCAGGACTCTTGGTAGACTAACAAGACCACAACAATCCCTACACCTACCAGTGGTTGCATATAATATTTGTAGTCCTCTACCATGTTCTGTGTTACATGTAATATGTTACATATCCTGTTACTGTCTGAGTGTGTTTTGCCAGACATCCTCCCCTCTAAATATTACAGTAGCTCGCCACTGAACATAGTTCTGGGTCACGGCACCAATGCAGCAGGTACCCCACTGAATAACAGTTCGAATCTACAATACAACTCACAAAAAACTATGCAATCTCTCAAGAAGCACAGGTAAGGCAATTAGATTCACAGTATGTATTCGCTCATGTGTATTTATAAGGCATTCAGAAATTTTTGTGAAGGAACTTTTATTTTGCTCCTATCTCTGACAAAATAAATGAAAGACTGAGAAAAGGGGACTTTGCCAAAAAGAAGTGAACCAGGATTGTGTGGATTTGAGGTCATTAATCCGTTGCTTTGTGTAGGTTTTCTCTACAGACGCAAATGGAATAAGGTAGCTTTTCGCTAAAATCTAGCCTACATTTTAAGCAGAGGTGTAGTGGTGCTTATACTGAATTATATGGCATATATCCACTTCTAAAAAAATTATTTACCATGTAACCCACCTAAAAACAGTTAGGGATGTGTATCAGTCAGTGTTTTTGGAAAAATGAAAATAAAGATTTATTTTTTTTTAATTCAGATTATTAGTCTTGTATTGGCCGCCTTTTGGTTATGAATGGATGAAATAACTTCACAAGTAAAAGTTTGACCATGTGTTCTCAAAGAAATAGAGAGGAACTATACCCACCACCAATACTCCACACCACCACTGCTTTTAAGTTTTTATAATATAAATTCAAGGTTTCTGATAGGTAAAAGAGATGATCTATTGAAATGTTCAGCCTTGAAATACATTTGTGCTTTGATTTTGCCTTTATTCGTCTGCCTAATAATTTCACTCTTTAAGACGCCCGTGGCTTCAAATCAGTTTCAGGTCATGCATTGAAAGTGTCAGTGGGCAAAAACCGCAGCAGGATGGAGAAAATTGCCTGATAATGACAAACAAACAGCGGAATAAGAGAACAAAAAGCAACTTCCCACCCATCCAGCGTTACACAGAGATTGCATGATAATCAAAACGGTTTAAAACGTCCGGTCAATTAAGAAAAAAGGGGTTTGACATCGTAGGGACCGATACAAAAGCTGATTCTCAAGCATATCGAATCAGTATGCTGTTTCGCCACTGTTTCAGTCAGATGACCTTTCCCCGACACACACACACACAGCAGGGTTTAGTGGAAAGAAATTGCAGGTTCTCACACGCTGTTACGAGGTCACCTCGGTAAAACCCCTTCAGCTGTCTCCATAAAGTCTGACACAGCTCGATGTGACTTAAAGGTCACAAAATTCAGAACCACCAATATTCATTACGTCTTACATATTGAAATGTGTGTATCACACGTTCATCTCCTTGTCAATTAAAGGCGATCAATATGATTGTAGGTAGTTAAAAGTAAAAATTTCAAATTGCTTAAGCAAATACTGAAATGGACAATTTGAGTGCAAACAGTGAACGCTTAATTCCGTGTCTTAGTGTTTTAACAGAAAAATGTTGGTATAAAGTGCACCGGTATATTAGGACGTTCTCTAATGCACCTGTAGAAGGACTAATAAATACCTGTCAGTGTAAACATCAACTTCTGCATCAGCAAAAGCACCACTGCATTCCGTTAGAGTGCAATAAAAAATCAACACAAACTGACAATATCTCAGGCGCGATTTTGCCAAACGTAGAAAAATAGCTTAAGAAACATCTTTCAGAAAGTCCCACACAAGCGTTACTCCGCATGTATCAAACTGAGAAGTGTACGCTGCCATGGGACCCTGAGACAAAGACGGAGTAATGACGGAGCCAGACCTCCTTCATTACTGCACATTACTGCAACACTCTACATTCAACACTCTTTCTGCTGCTGTGGGCTTTTAATCCTCCCGCGTCTTCATAAACCGTTTTCATCTTCCCGGTGCTCTTTTTACAAATACTATAATTTCTTATTGCTGTGCATATAGTGTGTGTGCGTGCGTGCGTGCGCGCGCATAAAGCACGGTAGATTAAATGCCTGGCTGTACAGCGGATGCCTTTTCAAAACCAATAAGCAGTATACTTATATATACGTCAGTACTGCTTATATATATGTATAAAGTGCGTGCGCGCGCACACGCACACACACACGCACACACACACACACACACACACACGCCTACGTCTAACGAGTTCAAATTTTGGGCACCAAATTATATGATGTTAAAATATATTATAGTTTGCATTATTTGCAATACGTAACTTAAAATAATCAATTCCTGGTTTTTACAAAGCATAAATAAGTAAATCACACACAAAAACGTAAAGTCATGTAAACATAATGTAACTGTTGTAACTATATTATATAAATACATCCATACTTGACATATTCAATTCACAGAGGGCAAAAGCCGGTTCTATGATCAACTATGGCACATGATTTTGTAGCATTTTATGTTAATTTGCGGTTTACAACTTGCAAATAACCATGTCACGCAACGTGACAATAAAACGTTTGTCCGTCATTTTAATTTCTGCTTTTAACCTATTCTTAGACCGATCGTAGATATATCACAGGAAGCTGCGCTGTTTTACGAAATAAATTGAATTAATCTGAGAAGACTGTTTTATGTTGCTTCAATCATCTGTTCGCCCGTGCAGATCAACAAGATAAACAAACCTATGAGCATTTGGATAAACTACGTTTATACTTTATAATTATTTTATTATAAACCACATTTATAATGCGGTCAGACTTTTTGAAACTCCGATTTTAAAAGCCGATTTGTATCTTGCTAATTTTCTTGCAATAGCACAAGTTAAAGTTTCTCAAAGAACTCGTTAAAAATGTATTACTACATATATTCCATCAAATGAAAAATTCATCCCATTTGTACTAGTACGGTTGCGTTTTAAATTCACTAGTACCTAGTCCACATATCGTTTAATAATATTGCTGTCGAACGTCTCATAATGAAAACCATCATCACCGATGCCATCAAATGCTTGCAAACTGCCTCCCCAAGTTTCAGCCTGCAGCGCTGGAGAACTCGGCTCCAATTAAACCCATCATTACAAAATCCTGCCTGAATGAAATTCAAAAACTCGCTGGTATTCAACTTCATTAAAAGCTGTAAAACAATATAACACAGGCTCCTACAGCAGGGATGTTGAATTACAGCCTGGGAGGGGCACAGCAGGTGCAGTGGTAAAATTTAAATTTAAGAAACTGCATTTTTAACCTATAACGTAAAATATCAATACGTCATAATTTTAAAATAAAAATTAACGTAGCTTGTTGAATATTTCTGGACTGACAGAAATTACACAAAAAATAATGTTTGAGATTAAATTGAAACATAAATCTTAAAATGGCCGAAACTAAAACTTGCAGCAACTGTGGACCTTTGGAAGCTTAAACACCAGTGGCCTGTAGTGCCTAAATGTGCGAAAGCATCAGGCATCCCAGGGCATTTTCAGAAGCAAAAATGTCTGGTTACCTTATACAGCACATTCAACAGGACCAAACAACCCCCCCACCCACACACACACACACACACACATCAAAAAACACAGGAGACATCTGCTGGTCAACATAGAATGCCCCTGGGGTTTATTTTCATGAGTTGTGCCACTTCTCCATCTTCCTGGTGGGACTCAAACCTCAGGGATTAAGTTATACCATTGGACCGGGCATTCAGGCTCCGGTACCAACGGAGTGCCAGTAACTTCGTCTGATACCATACTCTTCACAGAAGAGAGCGCAAACATTTCCAAAGGAAGGCACCCCATTATGTGTGGTTCTGGCCTTACAGCCTTCTGAAGAAATTTAAAAAGAAAATGTTTTCGTTTTTTTTTAAAAAAGCTGTTTTTTTTGTCTTTTTTTTTTTTTTTTTTTTTTAAAAACTGGAATGATGATACAGGTACAGCAACAACTGTTTTCGGCTCCCTCATATCCTTTACGAACAAGTAACAAAACGAATGAAGTCTTTCAGTATAATGGACCTGTAGTCAAGGCAGAAAGAAAGAAAAAAAAAAAAAAAAAACAGAAGTAACTGGGTTCTTTAAACACTTCATGGGGAGAGGGCTAACACAAACCAAACCATTTTCTGAAATTGAACTTGAGACAAACAGTATAAAAAGCAGCAATGATTAATAAAAAAAGGAAAATAAAAAATAGTGCTTTGTTACTGAAGCAGCAAAGGCTTCTGGGTAGAGACTTCATTCCTACTTTGTTACTTGTCTTGGGACAACAAACAGAAAATCCCATTAAGCAGTCACCCCCACTAAACAGCCCCAGCAGGCCCAGTGCCTCAAACCCCCCCGCCCCCCCCCCATACAATTCTGCATGTACGTCACCGTTTATTTCCACATGATACACAGAACGGCCAGGGACCCACGTGGGAACCTGGCCTTGTTCACAAATATACAAAATACCAAGGAGTCCATAGCTACCTAACATTTACTACAGCACAGGAACCAATGAGGGTACAGTGTACAAAGGAATTGTAAACACAGCACAATAAATAGACAGCAGGGTTTGCACCATGCACATGATGTGATGACATGACGTCACGGCTCTCACCTCACTTAACCAGCTGCATCCCCCCCCCAACCCCAAGTGCAAAACATCACAAATGAAGAGTTCTGTATTCAAGTAACATATATACAAGTGTATTACAAATACACGGTACTGTACATAGAATTCATATTCATAATTTACAGACGACGCCTTTTATTAACGGTAACAAATAAATGGAAAAGCGCGAGAGATGAGCATTGCAGTTGAGTCCCGACGGTTGCCATGGAAACGGACGCGCCGCATTCCGCTGCGTTCGCTATGCCACGATGCATAGCACCTGGTTGAGTTGCCATGCCAACGCCCCGCCCCGCCACGACACTACGTTACTTCCATGGCCACTGTGTTTTCTGCTATACTGTTCAGTGTTGTCTTCTCTTGATCGTGGTTTTCCCTGCGGAGACAGAAAGGATGAGATGTGAACACCTGCCCTGGACAAACACTACCGTCGTTTAGGACAAACACAACCAGCAGGTGGCACTCACCTGGGCACCCTGTCCAAGGAGGGCGCGGCCGTCACCTTGGGCATTTGGCAGCCCCCGGCAGCGGCCGCGGCAGCGGCCAGTTTTAAGGCAGACGTCGGGACGGCGCTTATAGTCCTGGATATGTGGTGTGCGCTGAGGGTGGCAATGGGGCTAAGTGCCCCGCCCGGAGGGGGCACACTCAGGCGGATGTTGTTGCCGATAAGGACCTGAGTGGTGGTGGGGCTGGCCGCCGTGGCAACCGCGCCATTGTTGGAGGCCTGGTACAAAGCAGAGCTTGCTGTTGCTGTGGTCGTCACCATGGTAACCGGTGGAGTCTGGCCCGTGTGACCCAAAGCAGCACCAGGAGCACCACTGGTGAGGTGCAAGCCCTTGTAGACCCCTAGTGAGGATGTAAATGGTTAGACGGCCCAGAAATGGACCATTGTAACGTCATACATCCAAGACACCTGCACTGCAATGAGAGGCCCCGAATCGGCTGTACCACACCTGGCCAATGTGCCAGTACAGGGATGTTTTTGTACATTAAACAGGTGGCTCTCCTCACTCTGTATTAAGGGTCATCTCTCTTACTTGCAGCTATGATACAAGGCACTCACGCCGGTGCCGCTACCGGGACACAGACGCGTTACTCACCGGAGCCTGGCAGGACGCCGTTGACTCCACCTCCTAGCGTCGTCTCGTCTTTGGCTTTGGCTGCCAACAGCTGTTCTGTCGTAACCAGGGCGGAGACGGCGAACTGGGCGCTCGCCGAGTCCAGCGTCTTTGACACCAAACCCTGTTCAGGAAGAGCATGCGTGGGAGGGGGGCGGGGTTACAACTGGACATGAGGAGGCGGAGACCAAGCACAGATCCAGATTTAGCAAACCGCCGAATAACGGTGCCAAAGACATGAATTAAAAAGAGCTACACGCTGGCTTCTACACAGACCTTCTCCTAGCAATTAGTACCCTTCACCAAAATCATACCTTTGCAACTGGAGTATCATCATATATGGCTTCTCAGTATAAACCAGGCTACAGAAAAACGAGGCAGTTTATTCTAAAGTGACTTGAACCAAGGGACAGCAGAGATGAAACATGCACATGCTGGGACAGAGGTCACGGCCGGTCACTGCTTTACACAGCAGCACTAATGCCATGTAATCACACCGCTATACTAAAAGCAAGCGGGGGGGATGGGGGCGCGAACCTGTGAGCCGCTGCCAGGGGCGTCGCTGTCCGTCTGCTGCTGCTGAAGCTGCGTCTGTGCCAGCTGCTGTTTCTGCATCAGCGCCAGCTGCTCCTGGTGCTGCTGGTACTGCTCCACGGTGAACGCTGCAGGGGGCAAAGGGCCACACGGAGAAAGGGTCAGGCTGGTCTGCTTTACATTTAACCACCTCCTCATCAGCCCCAGAGGAATCAGGTTACAGGACGAGCCGAAAAGACATCAAACAATCTGGAGTTTTTCCACGCCACCCAAAGCGTTGGCCGGCCCAGTTCTCAAAGGGAATGGGACCACAGCAGGCCAGGAAAAATTCTGCATCTTTGGGTTTTTTTTTTTTTAAAACTTCCAACTGTCACAATGAGCCACCTGTCGGAGACAGGAGGTCAGACACAGATACAGAGTGCGTACAAACGGTCTAGCGTGCAGCGCACAAGCGCGCTCCTTGTAAATGGTCGAGACGAGGCAAAACAAGAGTATGGAGTCAAACACGTGCTCGTATGTGTAACAGAACACATACGCGTGGCTTCATTAGCCCGTCTCAAGCATGCAATCTACCGCCAACTTTGAAGCGCATAAAGTGACTGTCAAACACACCCCGTACCCGGGGACTGATAAGTTACCAGCCAAACCGAACACCCTCCTTCCCTGGAACTGCACGCAGCTCCAGTGCTGACAAAGTAGAGTAAACCAGCCAGCACCACCAAGAGGTGTTTCTGTGAAACGAGACGGCTGTTCAACTGACAATCAGACAGCACGCTTAACCCTGAATAATCTGAGGCCCCGTACGTTGATTTAGACCCGATCCAGCTCATTTTCTGTAATAAAGGCTTTACCAAGGATGCTGAAGGGAGCAATGGGGAGTGACGACTGAACACTCAAGACCCTCCAAATTAATTCATTTTCTGCTGACATTGACACAAACACGCAAGACGCTGGGGAAGTGAAGGAAGGGGGGCTCTTAAAATAAAACCTTAATGTCTTAAATTTCATGCATGGAGACATTTTTCAATTACGGTTTTCAAAGACTTTTTTTTTTTTTACAATTCCAATTCTCGTCTCATTTGAGGGCCTTGACCTCAAGTAGGAAATAAGTGAGACAGACAGAGAGACGGACGTAGACAGACAGAGACAGACAGACATTTTTTGTCCTCACTCTGGGCAGGGCTGACCAGGCCCCAGAGTAGGACTACGCAGCAGACTCACCAGAGACTGGGTTTGAACCTGGGCCTGTTCTGCTCTGGGATGTGGGGCCGGCCGTCTGGCTCCCAAGCTGGCCTGGGGTTCCTCGTGTTAACCCCCTGCAAAGTCGTCGGGAGGCAGGGCCTTCTGAAGCATCCGGGTCACAATCCTTTAAGATCCGGGGCCTGAAGTACCGCCACCGACAAGACTTAATGTTCAACAAGATCTGACTGAGGTCTCCAGGGGGTGCTCTTTCCGAGGTAAGCGTTTCTGAGGTACTGGCAGACTTCTCGTCTGGAGATCGCAGCGCGGGAACGTCCGTTTCCGGATCAAGTCCTAGGAACACGTTATCCAGGTCCGAATGTGCTCTGTCCAGCAAGACCCTGAGGGTGGGGAATGGGGACAAAGTGTTACTCAACCAGTTTGGACATCCTAAGGGAACACGAGTCAGGGGCATTTGGACCAAAGCAGAAACCCTTACGGGATCTTTACATCTTGCATGATAAAGTGATGCCCCCTGTCCAGACATATGCAAACAATGTTTTCACCACTTGCCATGGATTCAGCTGAGTTCTGTCATGGTTTTAACACCAATTACAAGTGGTCCGTGAATAGACCATGACTTCACAGACAGCCACATGGCAGCACAGACAGCCGAGCCCAAGGTGCTCACGTACCTGCCCCCGCGGCCGATCCGTCGCCGGGCCAAGCCCACGCAACGGTGGGGTAGCGTGAGCGCAGTGAGGCTATAGCGGTAGCGCGGGTTCCCGGGGCCTCCGTCGTCAGGGCCGCACCATGGCCAGTTGCCGCTCTGCTCCATGCGAGGCTACAGAGAAAGAGAGGGGTCACACACAGGTCACACAGCAGCGCTGAACGCCTGCAATGCCCCCATGCCGTGCAGAGAACACACACTTACAGCGAAGTACTGACAGCCTGCCCTCCGACGGAAAGCGAAGGAGCCGTCTGGGTCGTTCTCCTCCTCAGCTTCCGATGAACCAGACAACATCTGGAATTCAGACAATGGAAAAGTTTGTGAGGGGGGGAGGGGTCAAGTCTCAGGACGGGGACCTAGCAGTGACACCCACAAGTTCAGGGTTACCAGTAAAGGAAAAGTGGTATACAACAGCCAGACGCCAGGCCGCAAAGCCCCGTTTAGAGACTTTGCTCCAAGAATGTGCAAAAGGCATCTACAGCGGGCAGGTGGAGAAACGGCCACGCACCTGGGAGAAGGGCTCGTCGTCCGAGCTGGGGAAGTCATACTGGTTCAGGTCCTTGGAGCTAAAGGAGGTCAGCCCAGAATGACCAGTCTGCTGTGGGACAGATGACAGTGCCACCTTGGGCCTCTTCTCGTACTTCCGCTTGGTTCTGACCACTTCAGTCTTTTCGGGCTGACGGAATGAGAAAGAGGGTGCAGAACCTGATAAATACCTAAATGTAGGGAGCAGGGTGTTGGGATGCCAACTCACCCTAGTGCTATACTTGACAGGAATCTGCACACTACCAGTTTAGGCAACCACAAATGACAAATGATCCAAAAAGCTTAAAGAAAAACTAAAACATTGTAAACAG
Organism: Chitala chitala; assembly: GCA_025773905.1. NCBI lineage: Eukaryota > Metazoa > Chordata > Actinopteri > Osteoglossiformes > Notopteridae > Chitala > Chitala chitala. The sequence continues at coordinate 3,688,968 of JABJVR010000065.1, forward strand.
GAAGGAGGTGTCCTGGGGGGGGGGGGTGTGTAATGGGACACTGAGGTACGACAATGTCAATATCAGAGATGGATAATCACGTGATGGGTAGCGACAGAGGGACTGCAAAAGAAAACATTACATAGACCTTCAGAAGAAATTACAGATTAAAAACAAACAAAAAAAATAAATAAACCCTTTCCAAAAAGGTACGTGTGACATTTCTCACAAGCGCAACCATTCAAGAGGCTGTACAATTTCCTTTGCCTAACAGGAAAGTTGTTTTAAGATAAGATTAACCGAACGCAGCCGAGGCTGAACCAGTGTCTACCTTCATTCCCCTTCGGGAGTCAAACAGCTACTGAAAAGGGGGTCCCTTTTGAGCCGAGAGCATTTAACTCAGAGAAGCAGCCCTTTAACCTCCTGAGGACAGAGAACTTCGTCTAACAAGCCACGTCTACGTGTGTCTGTCAGAGAGCGCTCTCCCTCACCTTGGGCTTGTAGTCCTTGAAATCTGCGTGGTCCTGGTGCCTGACCAACGGGACCAAGGGCACAGTGTAGCTGGGTTTGATGAGTGCCCGCTGTGCCAACAGCTCTGCCATCACCTCGCCACCATAGTCCGCCATGGTGTACCTGGGGGTATAGGGTGGTGCTTTAAACCAACGATTCTCAGCCTGCCACCTGTCCAAGGGCAACTCACAACCTGTAACCCTTTTGACGAATTACTTGTTTGAAACTGATAATTAAAACAGACCTCACATCTCACGCGCGCGCACACACCACTTTCCTGTCCGTGACTCACAGCTGGGTTTACACTTTAACACAGACAGCAGGGCCCACACACCTCTTCTCCATGATCTCCAGCGTGAGGTGCAGCAGCTCCCGCTTGGTCTTCTCCCTGCGCTTGACCATCTCCAGGATGGTCACCGCCCGGCTCAGGTCTCGTCGCAGCTTCAGCATCTTCTCGTACGACGCCTCGTCGTTCTTGCGGTTCTGTAACAAAACCCACAGGTAAGAGGGGGGGACGCTCTTCTATCTGTGATCAATCAACTTTCTCTACTAAACATCAAACATGACCTCCACAGGAACACTCCAGGCCAAGCACAACACATTCATTAAAACACACCTAGTTAGAAAACGCATAAAGCGGTCTGCATTTGAAACAGGCTGCCTTTCTCACAGCATCCAGCACAGATGAGCCCGCTCAGGGGAGCCACCCTACCTTGCGCGTCTGCATCTTCTCGGTCCTGCGGCGGAACGCCACGTACGGGTCGTTGGTGCTGGAGCCATCGCGCTTCTCCTGCTTGACGGATGCTATGAGCGACGCGCTCTTGCTGCTCTTGCGCTTGCGCGTCCAGTACTCGAACACCTCGCGGATCAGCTCGTCGTCCTCCTTCAATAGCAGCTTGGCCTCCTGCAGGGTCACCAGCTGAGGGAGACACAAATCGATTAGTGAACTTAAGCCTGCGACGGGCCACAAGAATCCAAAGGTGCCGATTAGCAATAAAACAAATCCCTGTGGGCTACATTACCCCGACCCAAACAACTACAGCGTTACTCATTCATTCCACCAATCAGGGATTATCTAAACAGGACGTCCATTCCAATAGGTCTGGAGGCCTGGGAAAGCACAGACGGCCAGTTGAGTTGGTTCATGGTCATGCGAGATGCAGCTGGGAGGAAAAACCAGACCAGTTACCTGCTGCCCACTACCCTTCTCCAAACGGTCGATCATCTCCTCAAACTGCAGAGGAGTGATCTCGAGCTTCTTCCTCAGCCTGTTCACAAATGCCTCGTCATCCGAGTCCAGGTCGTAGTCGGGCTGCTCTGCATCCAGACTGAAAGCTGCACGAGAAAGTGGAGTTGAAGGGGTCAGGGTAACCATGGCAGCTTTCAACATCCCACACCAGCATGCTTCACAGACTCAGCTGCTCCCCCCAACATGAAAATAAAACTCTTCCTTGCCTGTACTTCCATCATGCCATTTCTACAAGCACTCCGCCCACGTGCTCCTTAACGTCTCAATCTGTGCCTACATGTCACTCACCACCGATCACTCTCTGGGGTTGATTCTACATCCTGTGTGATCAAACACAGGATGCATAATCAACCACACAGACAAAGGCCAGAGTCACACAGAACAGACTACCATTTAGTCTTGCGAAGTCCTCATTAGGTTAAAACAATCTGTCAGTCTAGCACAGTCTTGTCAAACATATAACATGATCATTTTGGCACATCTGCACAGCAAAGACAAGTATGCTTAAAAAAATATCCTCTGTCCTGTTCATTTGCCAACCAACTACGCTAGCTAGGCTTTGAAGTGAAAGGACACGAGGTCTAAGGAGAACAAGGTGCTGAAAGGCAAACTCTTTTTAACATACTTGGTGACGGAGCAGCATGCCGCGGCTATAAAGGAGCTCAGTGTGCACCAGCGTTACGAAACACCACACGAAGTTACATATGCTGAACTCATTGGCAAAGCTGCAGCTAATTAACCGGAACAGCGGCAGCTGCACAGAGCAACACTTCCACAAAACGATCAGAACGAGTGCAAATGCTGAACCACCAAGTCATTTAGTCCACTGCACTGTAGGATCTGTTGGTATTGCACATGGGGGGGAAGCCATTTTTAAAACTTAGATAAGAAATGCCTGTACCACTTATGAGTTGGCTGGCCCTTCTAGTTAATGAGTTGCTTCCCTTTAATGAATGTTACCCAGAATCCTTTGCAGTCTGTACGCCACCTTGCCCATACAAAACACCATAACTGTTTATAACTGCAGAATCTGCGATGGTACTTTTCAAGAGACCGATCCACCCGTTTCTCCTTTCTGTCACCGTTTAATGCCCAATGGCACTCTATACCTCAAACAACAACAGGAGGACAAAGAAAAAATTACTCATTTACCAGAGCAGGTGTGTCAGTCAGCCCGGCTAAAATGGGAGGGTTGCGTCAGGAAACGCATCTGCCGTAAAAACATGTGCCATGTTGATGTGCGGATCGTTAACCAGGGTCCAGTTACACTGCTGAGGCAACCCCCTCACAAAGGACAACTGAAAGCTGGTGTGTTAATCAGGTACAGTGTGTGTATAGTCCTTGAGGTGAATATTTTCTTATGTGTTCCAACATACAATGGCTGCCACGGACCTGCCAGGTGTCCTGCGTCATTTACGTGTCCTCCATAAGTGACTGCTCAGGTGAGTAAAGCCTCAATATATAAACGGCTTCTGTCAACAAAACAAGCACTACATAAACAAAACACCATCTTTACCCAAGCTGAAAACCTGTGACAGAGGAGGACGGGGCCTACACAAGGGTGCCAGGTCCTTACCCGCACGCCAAGCGGAAAACTGGAACCTGCACGAGATGAAGGTAAACCCTTAACCTGAGGGAAAACCTGCACAGCAGAGCAGCTTACGCCATCTTTCCTGCAGCTGATAGGGAACGAGCTGTGTTCCCACATAGTGCGGGCTGTGAGTCATCCTTGCCTAAGCCTGATGGGGAAGGGGTGGGGGAATCAACAGCTCTCTCCCACCCCCACACAAAAACCAGGGCAGACTGACGTAAAGCGCAGCAATCTTGCAAAAATGCGGCCAGGCGGCGAGAGACAGTCTGAAATGCAGTCAGAACAAACACGGAGGGGACTCTGCAAGCCCAGAACAGCAGCGCACCTCCCAGAGAGCCTCACTGCTGTGTGGAGAGCAAAGAGCGTGTCAAAGGGCTGTTTGTTACACTGGCACCAACGGCTCTGTGAATCATTAAAGCTCAGGGCCTTGAAGCAACACTAACACCCTCTCAGATCCTACTCAAAACCTGAGTCTCTGTGCCTTTGGCCAACAGTAATAAACAGACGTGAAAACTATATCAGTCTTGGTCTGCACCGACAGTCCAAACTCTGGAGGAGTGTAAACTGACAAACTGTAAACATTCACTTCCCCAGAACATACGCCGGCCTCTAATGGTTTGACAAGATAATACATCAATGTCTAAACTGGTCTAATTACTCAAACCTCCAGCAGGTGACATGAAAGCACAGGTTACAAACCAAGGCAATATCGTAAATCCACAATTTAACAGCGTGAACACTAAGTAGCATCTCTCTTGATACGCTGAACACAAAGTTCATTGTTTAGCTGTACATAATTCTGGTCAACACTTCACAATGAATTTACTCTGCACATCCAGGAGATTCAAACACACAGCAGTTGTGGTGAGATCTGCCAGTTACCAGCTGGCATTGTTAAAACACGACACTGTGCCGCAAGAATTGTTTCCAGTTGCCCCCCCTGCCCATACTATGGCTGAGAAAGATATCATGTGTGACAGTCACCAGCAACACACACACACACACACACACACAAGCTCATTTACCCACCCCCATACACACACTCCAAATGTTCTCATGTCCTGCTCTGCAGCAGTGCCGACAGACACCTAGGAGAACGAGCAGGGTGTGTGAAAAGAGCCCCCATAGCAGCACATGACACCCCCTGTACCAACTGGAACCTCCTTCTGCAACTCGCACCTCCAGCTCACACCTCCCTATAACAAGGTGCAGACCTGCTCATTAGAACACCTTCTCAGACACACATCATGTGCCAAAAAGCCAATAACCACCAAATCCAGGAGAACCAATTACTACAGCACATGCTTCACTTAACACGGCATACTGGGTGAAACTGAACCAGTGCTGTAAACCACAGTAACAAGCCCTGGCAAGCGCACACAATTAGGAGCCAGAACCTTTCTGCCAGATCACATGGTCGCGAGAAACACCAAAACACAAAACTTACAATAACCATGAAAGCAGAGCTTGACACAGCTGCCGTCCTGAGAGCGTGTGTGTGTGTGTGAGAGAGAGAGAGAGAGAGAGAGACTCACGCTGTATGTGGATGAGCTGCTTTGGCATACGGAACTCCCCCGGGTAGAGCGAGTCGTAGTAGGCGATGTTGCTCTCGGCCTCGGGTACGGGGATGACCATGCTGTCCCGCTTCTCCCCGTACACCTGTTGCGCCGAGATGGCCCGCTGGAGGTGGTGCTCCTACAGGAGGGAGGAGAGAGTGCAGTCAAGAGGAGTGTCAGCAGGGTGGCCACATTCACTGGCCCCACACACAACAAAAGTATTCAAAGCCAATAATGCTTTAACACCAGTTCCTATGGCAACCTAATCTAGGCACTGATGGCTCAAGTACGTACAAGGCGTCTTGCCAAATCTGCCAGTCCTGGGAATGGCAGCCCACTTACTTTCCACCACTGTAACGGATACATGTCCAGAAGTGCGAGACATTTAAATAATTACGAACTTCACCGTTCACCTCATCTACCCGAAAAAGGGTAGGTGACCCCCCAGCAGAAAAGCCACGGAATTTTGGTCAGGTTCACTGTCATTGGCAGCGACCACAACAGCCGCCTCCCGTCAATAACGTTGAACACAGTTTGCTGTTCACTATGGATGGAACAGTTGGCTGCCCTTTAATCCTCCATGCTTGTAGATGTGATGCAGATGTGGTATTGCATCTAATACTAGTGAATGTTAATACTGCACATTTTACACTGTACCACATGGTCATGTCAATCACAACGGCCCCGTACAGAACTCCTTTTGGCAGCTGGCACATTTAGTGCTTTCAGTCTACATTTGTGTATTGCTAATTTACAACCAATGTAAGGAATATTTCAGTTGTACAGTACCAAAAGAAAAGCACTGCTTCTCAAACCTACCGTAAAGCTCATTTATACAGAGGTAAAAATTAACTGATTGCATTGGTCAATTTGGTTAATTGCTGACATCTCTAGTCATGAAAATAACCACACCAGCGGTGAACAGGGGTCGACTATGCAACTCAGGATTAAAAACAAATAATAATAATAATAATAATAATAATATTGGAGCATGACCACAATGTACAAAAGTAGAACTGCTGTAGAGACGGTTAGTGACAGAGATCCCAGGTACGAACACTACCAGGAACCTGACCTGGACTCTGCAGGCCACAGAATCAATGAAGGCACAACAGTGTCCACTTCAGTAGACGGTTAGAGAGACCCGAACCGTCCTCAAACATGCACCTTACAGAGGTGTGGGATTGAAAACATTCTCATGTGACAGCGGGGTTGGGAAACTGCAC
>JABJVR010000065.1:3708355-3722239 GCA_025773905.1 Chitala chitala
CCCCCCCCCCCCCCCCCCCCCCCCCCCCCAGAGAGAGAGACACAGAGAGAGAGAGAGAGAGAGAGAGAGAGAGAGAGAGGAGAGAGAGAGAGAGAGATATATGAAACAGGTCACCATCTGCACTAGAAATTCAACAAGACTGACATACTGTGCTAGCCTTTCACAAATATTTTGTCTGGAAAGCTTCCAGGGGGTGTCCAGAATTTTTTTTAAATCACTGTTCAAGGCAGCAGGTTGCCCATATGTGGGAATTGGGTTCTGTTCTGGGTATCTTTGCCTTGATTAACACATTTGGTTCTACACACTTTTCAGAGTACAGGAAGTTTAATGTTCAGATTCAGTTCTTATGGAAACGAAAGGTGACGGGAAACCTGAATGATCCGTCGCACAGTCCATAAAGGGAAACTCAAAATCCATTTGCTTTCCTGAATATTTAACTGACATTAAGGTACAATTAACAGCCAAAATTGGCTGAAACAAAAGCCTGCACCCACTGCAGCCCCCCCAGACCGTGGTTGGACAATCCTCTACTTATTGAGCCCAGTGGTATGGGTCACTGACACATTAGTATAATATTTAAGCAACACTTGATCAAGCTCCTTTTATTTTACAGGAATATTTATTGACGTGGCCCTTACAACTACATGAGACAGGTGTTCATGAATTCAAATGCCTTTATTCGTCATTGCACTATGTACAACGAAATTGTTTTTCTCTAGTGGCAGCAATAAAGAACACTGCAATAAAATTGCATATAGCATTAAATGACAAAATAACACATAAAAGACCATTTACAGTATAACAAGGCTAAGAACACAATTGGAACTGTGTGAAGTAAACGTTTGCAGTGAATTAATTAACCACACACACACACACACACACTCTTGTGACGAAACAAACCGTGCCATGCATTTCCACTGAAAAACTGGTTCCCAACTCATCCGGAACCAGGGACGTAAACTGCAGTGGAAAGATGTGCCTTACAAATCACACCGAGCAAACAGTGCCAGCACTGAAGGTAGTTTAAGGGAATGGAAAGGGAAAGGAAACGGAAACAGGTTCTATAGCCATAAGAGGAATTTGTTCTCTGCATTTAACCCATCGGCCTGAGGGAAGAAGTGGGCCATTTTTAGCCTGTGGGGAGACAGCGCAGAGTATCTTGCACAAGGACACACCTAGTGACTTGCCTGGGACTCAAGGCTCCCGCACTCCAGCCTACCCACCGAGCCGCCAGGCATCAGCATTTTGAAACACGTTAGAAAAGCTAGAGCGTGGTCATCTGATAATTTCACATTAAATAGACTGGAAAAAGTCACATTAAAAAAAAAAAGATCTCTTTCAACTCATTAACAAGTTTAGTAAATAAACGCGTACGTTTTCTGTGACAACCTCTGGCCTCAGTGAAGATGGTGAATGAGTTGTGTTTGGATATGAAAATGTATCTTGAAAGCTACAAACAACGCTGTACAGAGGACACAGTCCACCATGTTTTGTGCTGCTGCATTACCACCTCAAATTTGGCCCTGAAAGTAGGTGGAAAAAATGGACCAGTTCCAAGTTAGGCATGTTCCAGCACCTACCGAGAACTGACATCGACACCCACGCTGATGAAAAAAGGGCATGTAACCAGTGCTTTCTTCTGAGCTCCATTCTTCTGGTATACACAAACATGGGATTTGCTCACTGGTATTGATGTGGCCACCCCACTCCTTATCAGAAAGGACCCAAGCTTAGATTCTGAGCCTCACTGTTATTCACTGGAGTTTTCCATTCTGTCCTCTTTTTTCTGCATTTTGATTTCTTTTGCAAGCATTTGTCTTCTCCACGGGCAGTCAGTTTATGGAACTGAACATGTAACCACTGGATCCTTTTCTTGCAATGCTGCCATCTACTCAATAATTAATTTGAGGTGGCAGATCAGAAAGCCTGGGTATTTTTGTGACTTACTAGTTCAAGGCGTTTCATTCTGGAAGTTTGTGCCTTGCTTATCCTCTTCAACATGGTGCGAAAACAGGAACACGACAAGTCATGGCTGTGGTACTGCTATTTTTTGTCAAGAGTTTTCAAAATGATGCATAACCAGAGCAGGTAAACAGAAGGCTAGTTAGTTAAGGAATTTAGAACACTGTTGTAGCACATTTTGTAGTCCACTCAAAAGGTACTCTCTCAGTGAATGGCTTTAGTCTTTAGCAAACGAACCACATTTAAAGACATGTACTAGGATCTCTTTGGAGCATTGAAACACAGGCATTCAAAGTTAATCTCATGGTAAATGCAAGGCATTTTGTAGCCTATCTTCAGCACAAGTGTAAGTGTTCTCAATTTACATTCATTTTAGGTTCATACAGAATAATTTCTGGACTTTTGTGCGAAACCTGGATTTTAGAGGGGATTGTGTTCACTTCAGAAAGGGCACCATTGTAACTGTTTTGTCAATGGGAAGAATTGCTGGGTAGTTGAAAATCCATTCACTTGCCTCATCTCGAATCTCTGCAGTTGAACTGATTTTCTTACCCAACTCAAAACAGCTTCAGATGAATTTCCACACTCCTTCAACTCAGGAACGGATTCCATCATGTTTGGGAAGTAATGTACTAGTTATGGTGGCTGTCATGACTGACTACATAGGGCACAAGCAACTCTTCAAAGCTGATTAAGCAACAAACCCTCAGGTCATCAGAGGATAGTCATGCATCAGACACTTTTACAGTTCTGCCAAACTCAAATTCAACTGTCACGTCGCAGTATTCAGATCGTGCATCAGTTGGCTTGTAAGTAGAAAAGGATCATATTCCTTGAAGTTGTCATACATCCCCCTCATTAACACTAGTAATTGTTAAATATGACAAAGGGGAATTTTCATGTTATTGAGCCATTAAATGCATATTTTTCAAAAAGGAAATAAAATACAACAACAGAGGCCAGCTGGACACGTCACACACAAAGTGCTGGTCACGCCGCCGACAGTTAAGCCGTATTACCTCAAACTGAATCAACAGCTGCGTCACACTGAACGTCGTCTCCTGTTCCACAACCAGCACCAACCATGGGACATATGGGTTGTATTACAAAGTCAGGTTGCTGGCTTAACAAGATTTCTTGGGGCTTATTTCCAAGTTTCCAGTAACACAAACAGTAGCTTACTGCGTACGTTGGTTGGAGCAGGTGAGGTTGCAGAATATTTTAACAGGGCAATATACTCAATTTACCTTGCTGAGCCAATAACCTTGCTTTGTAGTACACCCTACACACCTAACTCTAATGTTAAATATACACTGCATTAATGGACAACAAAGTGAATTTATATAGTGTTCAGGGTTTTGAGTTTTAAAATCAGTGCTCCCCAGAGACAAATACGAGAGCATCTCATGCTTTAATTTAGAGCAATTCTATAGACCGAATTGCTTTATAATCACCACCATTACGAAGTGTCTCAAAACAGTGTTAGTTGGCCACGCAATCTTCTCCACCCATACGCGTAAACGTGAGATATTTATTTTGCGAGGGCACCGGCTTCCCACAGAATACATTCAGCAGTGCTGACAGAGCAAAAGTCAGGCTGTTTTAACACAAACGTGCAACCAGTGTGCAACTATAAACACTACGTACAGCTTGCAAGTCAACATGGGGGGGGAGAAAGCACCATACCTTATGCCAACTTCTCATCGTTGTTTTGGCAATGTTATAATATTAAGGGGATAATTTATAACACGCTTATGAGCAAAACAATAAAGAAAATTAAAATGAAATCCAAAACATGGAATACTGCAGCAGTACAGCAAGACAATCAGACCCAAATTTACAAGACAGGAAAGTCGGTGGTATTCCTTCTACCCAAAACTGAGGGATGGTTCTGGAACAGCACCCACAGGACTGGGCCAGAGGGTCACCTGCTCACCTCTCAGCAAATTTTACATTCTACGCTCATACAGTATGGTACCCCTGAAATTACTGACAAATGATTCAGCTTTTGCAACACAGGAGGGCTGCATCGGCAAAATGCCATCTGGTATCCAGGTCAGCAATTCCCACGTAGTCAGTGCTACTGCAACCCCCCCTCCCCTCCGCCCACACCTTTTCAGGCCCTGTCATGAGTATCCAGTGGAGACGCAGGGTCTGCTCCATGCATCTACACTGTGCGCTGCTCTGCACAAGGACAACACACACCCACAGGGAGAAGGGCGGTTTGCACTGAGGGCCACCCAGTGCCGGCTCGGGTTATCCTACATCCAAAGTAACAGGCCTTTCTTTGCCCTTCGGGGGAAGCAAGGAGACAAATAGGACTGGTCAGAAAAGCAGGCTTATATAACGCCAATACTGTCGGTCACAGGTGACATTTTTAAAGGGGGGGGGGTTACGCAACAACTTAGCAATCAGTAAGCTCCGCATTTTACAAAGCTAGAATTATCTACATTGAAAGCACAAAAGCAGTTCTGCGGTAGATGATCCTCTGATAGCCCGAAGAAAGTAAATTTACCGTCAAAAAAGGTTATATCCGACGTTATGCACAAATGAAAGCAAAGTCAAAATGGTCAGGCGGACGAACCCCAAACTGCTGCTTCTGTGCGGAATTACCTTGCGAAGATAACTGTGGTTTTCAAAAGTGTGCCGAGGAAGCAAACTTTCCGTTAGCTTTGAGAGATAAAACTAGAGAGGAAAAGTAGAATTTCGTAACTACAAAAGTGAAGTTACTTGCAGACAGGAACTGCAAGACAGCTAAGCAGGCGAACTGCTGCAGGTTTCACACTGCACAAGCTGACCGTGACCTGAACACCACCATTCATTGCTGCACAAACTGCTATTTTACCCGAGCTGCAAAAAAAGCCAAAGTTGAACAAAAACAGAAGGCACCCCATGACTCTCGGAGTCACGTGGCCATTTGTTAAATACTCTTTTGTATCTGTTAAACGGAAGAACCAAAGAGCATGGACGACTGCTTAAACTTACACGATGTAACCCATAAATTTGGAGGAAGCTTGCTCGGGAATACTTGGTGTAACGAAAAATGTTTTTTTTTTTGGGGGGGGGGGGTGAAGTACACTGCGATTGTCCGATCGCGCACTGGTGTGGGGGAATTTCTCAAGAACAATAGTAAGCTACTGGCACCACTACCACCTCAGTTACAGCGCACTGACACATGCAGAACCTTATTTTTGAGATACCGTTTATAATCGCCGCTATAACGTGTCGTTACCTTAAAAGAGGGGACCAGACCAACACCCAACAATCTGAACGGCTTAACTACAGGAGTCTTTGTAAAGAGTTCTTCATGTCGCGGAATTAGTTCAAAATGAACAGAAATGCAAATATCGCCACAAACAATGAAAGGGAGGCAATATTTTCCCTAGAACCGTCAGTCACCACGCGAACAAATTTAATGGATTTTATAAAACGCTTGATCAAATAAAATTAGGTCAAATTTAGAGACTGTAGGAGACAGACAACCGATATGGAAAATGAGGGTCGGGGGGATGGGCATAGACTAAAAAGGAATTTTTACTGACGGGGGCAGATTTTTACAATAAAGGAAGCACTGGATGAACACTATCGGCAGGAATAAGAAGGGTAGCCATCTACGGGCTGAAAGAACTAATCGTCATCTTTGATAGAGCCATACATTATAAACTATATTTATCAAATTTAACAACGCTTAATTGATGGAATCGTGTAAAGATCAAAATAGACAATGTCTATATGAAAAATATTTGACGTTAAAGTCCATTTCATGCGGTGTTTAAGAAAAGCAAAACTGTAAAATACAGTAACAAGCCCCGCCTGTACTAAATACTGTATAAACTACAATTAGATCATAGGCGCCAATTGTACCCAGGGGCATCCCCCGCAATAATTATTTGAGCGCAGAAAACGTTTTACGCGCAATCCGTTCGAAAGCACGGCAACAGCATGCCACGTATTAGAACGACACGTTGGCATTTGTATATAAATATCACGTCTGATTCTCGGCAAGTTTAAAGTGAAAAAATATTTTAAATGTAGACCTGTGCGCGACAGCGCCGCCGTCGTAAACGGATGCGAACAAAAAGATCTAAAATGCCATAAGGAAACAAATGACAGCAGTCCTCAGCAAGCAATGTAAAAATAAAAGAAAACCCGCCGTAATTGAAAAGACAATAGTGAAATATGGAGACAGACTGGTTTGACACATTACAAAATGTACGCTGATTTCAATTCCACTTACTACATGCCTTACTAAATACAGTACGACAACCTCCACCTTTGGCTACCACAGCAAGGGCAGTCCCATGTCTTGTAATTACAGGGAAAAAAGAAAATTATACATTGCCTTTTAACAAGATGGTGTTGTGCGTATTGGAGGGGGGCAATGATCACGTTGATGGTTTAAAAACGACGTTACGATCAACGAAATACGGTTTAGAAAAAAAGTATCGAGACAAAGATTACTTTGTAATAGTACAACAGTGCTGCGCATTCAGTTGGCTGCCCATCTTTTCATTTGGAAAAAAAAGTCAAACAAGATGGATTGAACTTTTTTTTAGCCGTCGAAGGATTATAAAAATCATAAAAGCTTAATACTACATATTTAGCCCGCTCTACATAAGCACGAATATAAATGCTACGAATAAATTACTTTCATACGATATTTGTCAGAAATCCAGGATTGACGCGACACCATGGGCGGAATTAGCTAGCTGGCTAAAGCTACCCACCACTACAGAGAATATATACACTCAATTAATTATTAAAAGATCAGTATCGCTCTCGTCGTTAAAACACTTTACTCAATACTTGATTTTAAAACGAGTAAAAAATGGAACTTACCAGTGGAGCCACTAAGGTGGGCGATGACAAATCGACTCAACATAACCAAAAAAGACATGCACTACGGCCAGTTGTAGCTCAGCAAACAACAAACGCCATGCAGCAAAATTGTTAAAGATTATCCCGATCATCCTTCGCATGTGTTCTATAGAGTATGGCGATCTGCTCTTCCTGGAGGTTACAAAGTATCTTCGTAGCTGTACAGTGTTATGAAGATAAGGGAGGGGGGGAGCTAAAAAATAAGACCGTCATTTGGAGAAGATTAAAAGCTGACCGAGGCAGAAGAGGACTCGGCTATGGGGTTAACAACTTTGCGATGGCAAACAGGCTCTCCGTGATTGGACAGAGAGTGGCACCAATCACCTGTGGAGGGAGAGCTCGGGGTGATGACGTCACGCCGAACGCTGAAACTTCTGCAGGAATGTTATGAATTTGTGAAGTGCGGTGTGTGTTCGCCGAACGTAAAACAAATAATTCGACGATGTTTAGGGTTAAGGTAACGCGGTCTTTGAGTACTTCCGATTTACGTACGCAAATCTGTGCGTTAGTTTACGTTTGCCTACCGCAGTTCAAGATTGTGACGGATTGAACCTTGGAAAGGCAACACATGAGGCAACAGCCTTCTACAGTCCACACACAGAGAATACTAAGACTTATACTGAAACCCATAGCTACTGAGGTGTGATGCAACAATGCCACAACAAGGCACTAAGCCTTTGTGCCTCCAGTATCTATGAATATTTGCTAAAGAAATTGAAACACTTCCACATATTATTATAGGTTTTTTTGCATTTTAGTAATAATTTACAAGTGCTATCAATATATAATTGTTCTTTTGTATCTAAAAATCCTTCCATGAGTGACAACAGCATAACATTATTTTCTGATTTCTGTTTCGTGGAACTTTTAAACCAATGCACCATGGTAATCTTACAGCTCCGTAACCTTCTCCTAATTGTTTCACACTGACATGGAAACTGAAACCACTAAAGGTGGTTTGAAGGGGTGGTGTGGTGTATGATGAAACCTTCAAATACAAGGAGGGAAAAGGCAGCGACCAAAAAAAAAAAAAGAAACCATGTTACCAAAGGAAAACAAGACAAATGTTCTGGGCCTCTGAGCGTTAAACACCTGAGCATACTTGAACTGTATTTTGCAATTCTAATTGTAACTAACTCAGAAGGGACAACCGCAGTTAAGTTCAACCATGGCAATGCTTTATTTAGACAGAAGAGATTCCATGGCAATTAACAATTGTACAGTCGATAAACAGCCAAACTATAGAAATCTCCCAGCTAATTAATGTAAATACGCATATTATATACAATTTAAAAGATTGCATCTTAATTTTTAACTGAACATAGCATTCATAAAGTCTATATAAAAAAACAACTTGGATGTAATCAAACCCAGAAAACTGTTTGTAGGCTGGAAAGTAATTTTGAAGTCCATGAATCAGGCCAGAGGAATCTATTAAAGATGAGTCTGAAGCTAACAAGCTATAACAGACCCATACAGAGCTACTTTAACAGTTATGTGTTGGGTGATAAGAAGGTTGAAAACAACGTGGTGTAGCTCTGAACATACTACTGAGAGCCCAGGACAATTTCACATAAGAAAGCCAAATGGTAGCACTAATATGGAATATCATTGACATAGTGTCAGTTTTAGTCAAGATGACCTTGCATCTGTCTCAGCTAACAAGGGGAATGAGGTATAACACAGCCAACATAATGTAGCTGCATACATCATGGGAAATTTAAAATCACTAATAAAACCATACAACTCTTTGGACTGTGAAAGGAATTGATGCACTATGTATGTATGTATATGTGTGTGTGTTGTTTATATTGTATACACTGTGGCCTCTTCATTAGGTATACCTGTACACTTGGCCATTATTATAAATTACCTAATCAGAATTTATTTAAAAGACGCTATATAAAAATGAGTTGAATATGACAGCAACTCAATGCATAATAGCATGCAGGCATGGTCAAAAGATTCTCTTGTTGTTCAGACCAAACATATCATAATGGGTAAAAAATGTGATTTTGACTATGTTCATGCCAGACTGGGTGGTCTGAGTGAAATTGCAGATCTCCTTAGATATTCACACACAAGTCTCTGTAGTTGAGAGAGGCTGATGCAAAAAAAAAAAAAAAACATTTGAGTGGCAGTTCTTTGGGCAAAAATGCCTTATTAATGAGAGAGGTCAGAGGACAATAACTAGACTTGTCAAAGATAAAAGGAAGTCAATGGCAACTCAAAATAACATACCTCACAGATGAAAGATGTGGAGATGAGTCTCTGAAGGCACAACATAAAGTGGGTGGGTTACAGCAACAGAAGACCACACCAGGCGGTGCTTCTGTCCCTGAAGAACAGGACCCTGAGGCTACACTGGGCACGCATGAAGAACTGGAGTCCCTGGATCCGTCCTGCCTCCTGCCAGTGCTTCAGGCTGGCTGTAGTGGGGTAATGTTCTCATGTCACACATTAGACCCTTTAATACCAACTGAGCTACATGTAAACCACATCCTACCTGAGAGCTCACCACGCGTGTCCCTTTCTGGCTACAGCCTAGCCATGTTCCAATGGCTTCTTACAGCAGGATTATGTGCCGTGTCCCAAAGTAAACGTTATCACAAGACCGCTCTATAAACGAGCACAGTGCATCTCAAATGACCTCCATGGTCACCAGATCACAATCCAGTAAAGCACCTTCGGGATGTGGAATGGGAGATTTTCACAATGAGCATGTGATGCTATACTGTACTGTCAGCATAGGCCAGAATCTATAAGGTATTGTAAGGCCGTGAAGAAACCCAGCTGTTTTAGAGTATCGGGTATCCTACCTAGTACTCTAATGGTCTACATAAAATACTGTATGTACGTTTGTGTGTACGGGCACATGTATGGACATAGATAACGTGGATTTTTGTATGACCTCTGCTTATGAGGCATAACATCTGTCCGAAGACCCAGGAGAAGCAGCAGAGAACAGACAATGCTGGAAACGTATTGATCAAAACTCGTTAAATAATTCACTTCGTAGCAGGGGGACCTAGGGCTCGAGGGAAAGAGAGTGAGCAGAAAGGAGCACAGGGGAGAAGGACTTTCTGCTTTCCTCGCCAGCTGATCCTTTCTAATGTGACTTGGTGTGTATTTATGCAATTATTGCCCTGTCCTGTGGCTTCAGCACTGCTGATGGAAATCAGAGATGCTTTTAAGAGCATCGAGCAGGCCGCATCCTTTCGACACACAAGATTAGAGATGGCCATGCATGGCTGGAACTCTTCCAGATGACCTGAGACTGCAGTAATGGCAACATGGTAATCAGCGTAGAAATCCTGTTTACTCCACTGCCACATGTAATAACCCTACAATCGACTAAATATAAACACACACAGCTTGGTTCTTTAATGGAAAAATATTGTTCTGCCCTTTTGTGACACAAGATCATTTTCTTGGGGTAATCCTTTTGACTTCCTGGTGTAACCTGTGATCTCCCAACTGATGGATGCATGTGTACATAAAGGGTTTGTCTTTTTGAATCTTTTTGACCAAATTGGAAGAAAAAGACCTCCATCCTGACAGATGGCTTTGCATTCTGTCGCTAATCCCAGCTGTTAATCTTCATTGTGATGTCCTGCCGTTCTGTTCTACAGTGACCTTGGTCTTAACGAGTGCTGAACATCCTAACCTGCTGTGGGGGTGTGGGTGGAGTGAGATTGGGGGTTGTTGCCTAGGCAACAAAGGAGCCTTGGATAGGATACCAATTCAACTCACCTACCGGATTCCACTGAAGCAGTTCTGTTCATTGTTCTAGACTGTAACAGATGATCCTTTCCCAGAATCTCAATGTGTAACACTCTGAAGCATCATTGGTTGTCTCTTCTGCTGACTCAGTGTACCATGAGGTCCAGCACAGATGTCCTCCATCCCTGAAAACGTCACTCTTTCTGGTGGCAAATGAGTGAAGCAGAAATGCTGCCTGCGTGGAAAGGTGCGAGCCCTGCCTACTCCCCCTGCAGACTGACTCAGATTTCTTGTCCTGGCCAAGGCAAACCGTTCTCTGTCCGTTCAGGCCCCATGTAGTCCACGTCAGGACGTGCTGCCACCACCCGTGCTCTCCCAGGGTAAAAGCACTGTGCGTGATGTGGTTTTCACACTCTTAAGATGCGTGACAACACCAGGGATGTACACGGGGATCCAGCTAATGCTTCAGGTCTGTAGAAATGCGGTTTTGTTGGTGGCAGTGTGAGGTTCTCAGTCCCTCACTCAGTACTGCTGGTGTAACGGGGTGACTGGCCTGGGACATTGTGCACTTACGTCCTGACAACTACGGGTTTCTATTGTAGCGGTATTACTTACACCACTACATCGCCCCCCCCATGCTGGCACAAAGAAAGTTCTGCATTTCCTTCCCCACATACACAAAAGCAAGGAGGAACACTGACTGTAGAGAAACCACAAGCTGTCACCAGGACAGGAGGTCCAGTTTCAGCAGCACACAGCAACAGCAACCCTACAAGAGGAAAAGCCTCGCGGCAGAAAAGCTATTTAGGCATCGTCTGGCGTCTGGTGTCACTCTGTGCCATTGTGTCGCTGAGTTATGTAAGCACAAGACCACCCGGCTGTTGGCAGGGCAACATCTCCATGTCAAGCTGTGTCCTATTAGAGGCAGGAGGCGGGGGCAGAAAGTCCCACCCACACAATACCATTATCAGCCACTGAGCAACCACCTTGTCACTGATAAAACAGCTGACTGCATCCGTTAGGCAGACAGTCACATAGTGGTTCTTCATATAGGTTGAGTGGATCTATCATTACATACTGAATATCTATTTATCATGCACCTACTGTGACTCACATATACAAAGTTTTGGAATAAATACCTATGCAAACATGCTACACATATAATCACTGTGACATTATGTAAAAATAGTGTGAGACTGAAAGGGGGAAAAAAAAGACTGTATGCCATGTAATCGTACGATAGTGAATACACATTTAGCGGTAAGGCGTCTTCAAGCTCCATGTTTGTCGCCACCTTGTGGATTGATTTACACATTTTTAGTATCGAACCGTGCAACAGTAACAGCCATTTGATATCACTGTGAAACAATCGAAATACATGTCAATACGCGATTAGTTTTACAAGTGTTTTTGAACGCTGATAGATACGATATATAAAACTGAAGTTTTTTATTTTTAAGACAAACAAAAGTCAAGAGTACGATGCTAAAGTTGTACCTATTTAGTTAGTGTTGCTAACATTTTTAACTATTGGAAACCCTGATAGATGATCAGGTGCCACCTCGCTTCAAAACCTACGGGAGCATCGTTAAGGACGTCTCGGCCCACCACAGCTTTCGGTTTTTTTTTCCCAGCATTCCGGATGCCATGCAACGTGTGCCACCCTCACATATCGTCAGATGCGCCCAGTTGAGAAACACCGCACTACCGTAATGCGTCGACTAAACTGAAAGGTGAAAAATAGGGCTCGGCTTTTCCAAGCTTTCTGTGAGCAGTATTTCTATTAGGAAACAGTATCCTTTCTTTGTAGCCTTGCTTTTAATTAATTACCTTTCAAGTCACAGTGGTGCGTGAATTAATTTACACTATTTGAGTAACACAAAGCACAGAGCGTGATGCAAGTCGTTTATACAGAACTGTTATTTCAGGAATATAAGGGGAAAAAATAACTTCCACAATTCCCCCCCAATTACATATTTTCCCTGCAAAAAAAAAGTTTCTCAAGGATATAGTTATACAGAAATGTAATTACTTCACATTAAATTTGTATTCCAGTTTGAGGTAAAGCAAACACATCGTTAATTTAAAAACAACAGATTTAAAACTCTGAAAATTAATATAAAGATACCTTTTTCGAGGGACATACAGGCATATTGTCGATGGTGTTATTGAAGAACCCTGGTGCAAAACGATACGAGAGCAAGTAAAACACAACAACATCACCAAACGGCAAAATAGGGTAAAAGACCACGGGTGGGGAAAGCAGAAACCAATGAATTATTATCCAAAGCGGTAAAAAATAAATATATCACACGCCATGCAAAGCTGAACTATGAAATACCAGGCAAACACGACGATTTCAATGTAAAAAACAACCTTAACAACCTCAATGATTTTTAAACCTTATTTAATAAATACATTCTCAAACAGTTTTTAAAAGGTGAACACAAGACATGACGCAAAAGTAAGAAATCGCTACAAAAAAATAAAAACAAAAAGGCACATCAGTGAGTGAGGTGAAAACAGTCGTTAACAACAGTCAAAGCAGTGACGTTCTGATGTGTCCTGTGTTTTTACAAAGTAGGAAGCATTCACAGCCAAAAGTGTGGACCACTAAGCAAACCAGGGACCAATACTGAGAACCTCATTACTGTGACTAGCCTTCAATTCAGCCTGTCTGTGAAAACAAAGATTGGTTTCTGGGAAGGACCTGAGTTTTTCTAGGCATATATCTTGATTTGATTATGCTCTATCCAATTATAAACAGTTCGCGCTGTTAAGGCATAGTTTACCTGAGTGTTTGATGTAAACACTACAAAATATGACAGGAAACAGTCAGCCACTTCTGCACCTGCTACTGCTCCACCATTAATGCATTCCAACATGCTTTGGATACATTCTACAGACATTCTAAACACAAGGCCAGGAAACCCAACACTGACACACATCATTCTTGCTGTATACAACGACCCACAAGGAATTCTCTCCACCTGGCTCACGGGAGACCCCAGCCTGTCCATGTGGCGGGCTGGAATCAGCAAGGCACACTGACCTCTCTCATCAGGCTCCATCTTCACGTTTAGACACTTGGCTGAACAGCAGCTGAATCCATTCCACCAGCTGTTTGACTGGCTGGAGGTAAAGAGTGTGGTCCGACAGAAGAGTGCACTCCAGAACCTGAATCAGTAGCTTTCATGTTCATGAGTGGATTATGAACACACAGGCCCCTAGGTGCAAGCCTTTGGAGACGGGGGGGGCCGGCGGCCGCCCCCCCCCGCAGCGCCGGGGCGGGGCGCGCCCCAGGGCGCGGGCGGGGGGGGC
>JABJVR010000065.1:3722339-3745309 GCA_025773905.1 Chitala chitala
ACACACACACACACACACACACACACACACACACACACACACACACACACACACACACACACGCCCCTGATCACCGAAATATTGACGTCGTTTCCACGCCTTCGTTCTTCCACACACATGAATTAAAAAAATCATTCTGAAGTGCGGAACTTTAATAAAACATTTATTAAATCTGATTCTTTGGAATGTAGTAGTCATAAGTCATAATGAGCGACAGCGACAGACAGAGGTGAATTTGTGAACGTGACCCTGGTATCGCGATACAAACATAATTTTAGCTTTTAAGGCTTTGCTGTTAACTCATGTTTTTACCTCCCACAACAGAAAATTGCAGACGCAGTATTGAAAATATTATTTTTTTTTTTTTGGAAAAAAAAAAAAAACATCACAAACGTCGGATGACAGTACAAAACAAATTGGCAACATAGCTATTAAATGGAAACGTTACTGTAGGAAATTAGAATTTTCAATAATGAAAAACACCTCAGTAATTGTACATTTCAGAATTAAATCACGTTATCTGAAACCATATAAAAGGACCATCTGTAACACTGTATTTTGCATGTTTTTTCTTTTCTTTTTTTTTTTACAAATATTATAAACACATTTACCATTTAAATATATTCATCAGTGCAACATTGTGTCTTTAAAGTTTACTCAATAGCGTTCCTTTACTCGCTTAGCAGACGCAAAGCTTTGCCCCTGTGCAAAATGGACAGGGTGGGAACTCGACGAGGAACGCCAGACGTAGAGCCTGGGACACGGTCTCGGCCAATGCGTTCATTTTCTCTTCCACTCCACGGACGACACCGTGATGCCAGGCCTGTTTCTCTGCCAAAATTATAAAGCTGACCACCTCAAACTACAAGGGCATTCCGCCAGCTGGAGCATGGTTATGAGTACATCAGAACACCACAAATAAACACAGAGGAACATGGGAACTGTCATGTGATCAATCAGGATGCTGACACGGCAAATAAGAGCTTCTGATTGGCTCAAGAAGATCAACAATCAAGGTCTTTTTTTGATGGCTGCATCTGCTAGGGTTAGACGTCTCCCTTGGCCTACACCGAGCTTCGTCACTAAATATGCTCCTTATCTGACACTTTACACACAGGGGCCACTGGACAGCACTGACTCAAACTCCTCGCCAAAACTAGTGGAGAACAAGAAACAAAGAACGTTTTTCTCCGTCAAGTTAGCGGCTAGTGAAAGCTTTTTGGGCTCTCAGCGACAGCAGAGGAGAACACGGCAGTCTTTTTCTCAAAGAGGATTTTCAGATATATTTGAAGTTATTAACAAAATGGTGCTGGGGTAATTAAAAAAAAAACCACAATGATGCTTTCAGCAGAACAACGGTTGCTGCAGACAGAATGGAACTAAGGCAATATGTAAAAAAAAAAAACAAAACATGAACATATGTGTAAGAAAGGCACTGTGGGAACCACACGTGTGTCGAGTGCTCACATTATGAACACACACCACAGCACAGCAACGTGGTTCTGTTGGAATTTTCCACCAGAAATATTACCTTCAAAATCTAGAAATAAAATAAAGTCCTTTCCAGAAAGAAACCATAAATACTTTAAAAATGTCTTCTTGATTGGTCTCAACACCAGCATCTGATTACTGCAATGAAAACAAACCAAAATCAGTAATGAAAAGCTAAATGAATCATCTTGCTGTACACCTTTTTCTTCATAGGTTTTACACACAGTGTCCCCTAGTGGTAGGTTTCCTTCACTGCAGCTCCTGAGAAAAGTCTGGCCCAAATCCCCAGACACCCACTGATTCGCAGTCTGGGTTGGCCCAATCAGGGGAACCTGGCATGCTGCCCTCATGCCTCTGAATACGACTTCTGCGTGTTGAGTTTGTCTTTCTTCAGCTTGACCCCGTCCACGAGTTCAAAGTTGTAGTTCTCTAGGGCGGACAGGTTCCTGTCCGACATGCCGCCGTGAGAGCAGGCACAGTAAAGGACGACTCCACAGATGGCCCCGAGAAAGACACCCAGAGCGCTCATTGCAATGATGGTAATGAGGATGGGGTCCAGTGTCCTCAGCATGGTCCCTGGTTCCTCAATTTCGATGTCAGAGTAGTCTGGGAGCACTGTGAAAAAAGGAATAGAAGCCAATCCACACATTAGGTTATTGTGCGCTCTGGCACCGCCTCTCTGCTGCCCATTGGCCAGCTTTAGCCAATGAGCATCAACTACTCTGCATAAATTTGCCAGACTCTCATAGTTAGCATGACAAGTAGTGCAGTTTTAAAGGGTACAACTTCAGAGTTCTGACAACAATTTCGCAATGAAATAGGAGTACGTACGGGTACTCTCTGTCAGGGGCTCAGGTGCCTCCGTGGCAACTTCAGGGTCTGTCAAGAAAGGAGAGCCGGTCAAAAGCAGAAGGTGCAGCGCCATTGGCTGCAGGACGCCACATTTCGCAAATGTGTAAATTTGGAGGGCACATTTCTCCACTTCCCAATCAGTGCCAAACGTTGAGTCAAGATTGAGCTGGAGAACAATAGGTCAGTGCTTACCTGTGCAATCATCATCGTCCACATCGACCAGGACCTTAACATCGTCCACGGCGATGTAACCCCAGCTGTTCCTCTCTAGCACGCCCTCGATTACCACCTGGGAGAAACATATGCACGCACACACACACACACACACACACACACACACACACACACACACACACACACCTGATTCAAAACTGGAGGAGTTTACCTGATTCAAAACTGGAGGAGTTTTCTGACTCAGTTCCTTCACACGTTTTGAGTTTTCAATTGTGAATGGAACATACTGACATTATGCGATAGCAAACTATGCAGTGAAGCACAACTGTAAAGAATGAATATGATAAATACATACAGGTTAACCAGAGCAAAAGAAACTGTTAGAACTGTAATCATGTCACTACCAGAGGGTCATAATGGACATTAACTCATCCCAGCACTTTTCAGAGATGAGTTTCTCTTACTAACAAGAGGACCTCATTCTGCTACAACTGAATGGCTTCAACACTTACTGTGTGCGTTTTTATCGATATAATAAAATGAATTGTTAGTAATGCTGCTCTGGAAAATACATGAAAAAACACATGTACAGTGATGTGTTTTCCCTTAGTGGCAGAGTCTGAAACTACATTTTTTTTGTGGCAGGATCCTTTTCCCCATCCTTTCAACAATATACATACAAACTTCGCTGCCATTTTACTTACTGGTTAGATCTATAGAGAACAGAAAAATTTTAATTATATCTACCCTGTATACAATTTAATTGTAATTTTTTTAATATGACATTTACCAGCGGCTGAAAGGGTAGAACATCTGGCTGGGATGCAGAAATCTGAATCCCAGCCCAGCCAGGTGTGTCTTTCAGTAAGACACTAAAATGCCAGCTCCCTGGGTACCATGTGTGGCTGCCCACTGCTCCTTACTGTGTGCCTGGAGTTTGCATATTCTCCCTGTGCTTGGTGGGCTTTTTCTGGGTTCACTGGTTTCCTCCCAAAAGTCCAAAGACATGGGGGTTAGGTTGGTTGGTGTCTCCAAATTGCCCATAGTGTGTGTTTGGGTGTGTGTGCCCTGGGTGGGCTGCTGCCCCACCCTGGGTGTCCCCTGCCCTGTGCCCTATGTGTCCTGAGATGGGCTCCAGGCTTCCCTGAGACCCTTCACAGGATGAAGTAGTATAAAAAATGACTGACATTACTGACTATGGGGAGTCTTAACCAGGACTTTTACAGTTGTTTTCCTTGCCAAAACATGGTAATAGCAAACAGACACGGCGTACCTTGTAAGGTTCATTGGAAGCTGGCACCAGCACCCGGCCCTCCATCCAGAGCTCGTTGCGGCGCCTGCTGTTGTTCCAAAGCATGTTAACGGACCCGTCTTCGCCCTCCTTCCTCTGTTTGACCCACAGATTCCACGCGTGTGGCCCCGCCCCATGGTACCAGAACGAGACGCACAGGTCCTCGTCCTGCGCGGAAACTTCTGGGCTCACCAGCCGGCCGGCCGCGCTCTCCTGAGTGTCTGCTGTTGGCAGCAGGTACACAAAGTTCCCTGGCATGCCTGCAGGGGGAGCAAGGGGACTGACGTTAAGTAACAAAGGGCTCACTGTCTAGAACTATAACTGCTCTCATTGCATCAAAACTCACTTTGCTTCTCAGTTGAAGGTGTACTGTCATCATCAGTTTTGTGCTTTTACACCAGATCTGGGTTTTAGTATTTTAGTTATTCAATCGTTTGCCAAAAGTTGTCAAACAAATACACTTGACCCTGGAACATAATGAGCATAAGGGGCACCTACTTCTCTTCACCCCCATGCAGTTGAAAATCTTAACTATAACTACCAATAGCCTGCAATTGACAGGCAGCATCACTAATTAGAAACAGTCGATTAACACATATTTTGTATATGTATTATTTACTGTATTCTTGCAATATTCTTACAATAATGTAAGCTCGAGAAAAGAAAACGTTCTTTAAAAAAATCATAGAGAAAAGAAAACACATTTATAATTCTGTGCTGTATCAGTATTGTAAATAAACACAAAGCTTATATGTATTCCTAACACTAGACATAAAAAATTTAAAGATAATGTGAAAAAGAAATAATATTCTTTTACAGGTATAACGATTCATGCAGATATAATGAAGAAGCAGGAATACGATTTGTTCACGGTAGCCTGGCCTATACACTAACGAATGAATCGTTATAAAATTTACATGGCATACAGTATTAAAGTCATATTCATCATAGAGTATTGGAAACATTGTTTCATTTTCATGACATAGCTTTTGCTTAAATTTTTCAATATTTCTAGGCTACAAGAATATTTTTTTCTTGGCTCTGCGAGTTTTTTTAATTTTTTACAAATCTCCAAACAATTTTCAGATATATTTACTGAGAAAAATTCCAGGAATAAGTGGACCTGCACAGTTCAAACCTGTGTTGTTCAATCGTGAACTCTACTGAAAACTCTCAGAAATTTTACATCATTTATTGAACCAGGGCAGGTCCTTGGATTTAAAAAAATGGGGGGGGGGGGGGGCACAAAGGGGCCAAATTTAATATATTTTACCATGTGTCTTAAATTGATAGGTCATTCTTTAAAAAAAAATGTGTAGTGATATTTAAAGGGGCCAGTCGGATTATAGCTGGGGCCAGCACCCCTGTGCCCCCCCTTCAAGACCCGCCCATGTGTTGAACTGGTTCCTCTATTGAAGTAATTTAGAAGAAGCACATAGCAGGAGACCAGAGCTGCAAGAACACGTAAGTTCATGTTTTTAACGTGTACGTTGCCTGTAGTTTTATTAATGCAGTGTTAACCATCTCTTCGATTTCACTTCTGTAACGTTCTCACCGGTATGGTCACGGATGGACGGGGTCTCTGCGGACGGCGCCACAGCCGACCGGATGCGCCAATCCATGCTGCCGTTGCTTTCTCGGCTCCACCCGCAAAAGGAGGGCTCTGTAGCCCAGCCGAAGTCACACGCAAACCAGAGAAAATCTACAGACAGAAGTCTGGATTAGGTTTAGTGTCCCTCTTAACGACATTTAACTAATGATGGGCAAGTAAAATTTACAATATTATACATGTACTGTAATAAAAAATTATTAATGCACGTTAAAGCTTTGCATCATTTTACTCAAGTCTTGCTCATTGAGTACAATGGTGTGAATCAATACTCTTGTTTAGTTTGCGATCATTATATATGTATCTGCAAGACAAAATCTAGCTCCATGAACCACATTGCAATTGTTTAATTTCACATGTTTTCATCTCACATTTTTTGAATATGTCTAGAAATGCACCACTCGGTCAAACTTGACCATATAAGGCTGTTGGAAGTGATGCTTGCAGGTTTGCGATCACCAGGGGGCAGCAGATAGCTGCTGTGCGTGTATGAATTAACTTTAAAACACGCACACAAAAAAAAACATACAAGCCAGAGAAAAGACTCTACGAGTTATAGTAAGAGTGCAACGTCTTCAGAACGGATTGTTACTTTTAAATGACACTTTGCAATTCCCTAACAGTGGGAAAAAATGCCACTGAACCGAGGTGGCACAGTCAAATTATCTTCATAAACGAAGGACAGTTACACCAGTAGTGGTTCCGTTATGTCCGTCTCAGAGTTCATATATTGGACCACAGGTCCAATTGGAAGGATGATGCTATAAAGGGTGAAGGTGCTTTTGTGGGTCAGGACACAGACCAGATCACTACAGGACATTGCTGTCCAGTGCCTGAAGCTATTTATATAGCTTCAGAAACCTTATTTTCCACCCAGCAGGGCTCTACTGCTCTTGGCTGGTGAGGAAGATGAGCCCAGCATCCGCTGTGTGCCCTGGAAGAGAGTGCAAACAGGATGAAGGTGTGTGGGGGGGGTGGCTTTCTTACCTGGCACCACGTCCACCTCCATTGTTGGCCCAGTCAACATGAACTCACCTGGGAGGGTCAAAAGAAGCAGACTCAGTCTGGTGCTGGAGGAGGTACTGACAGCACTAGCGAAAAAGGGATCACACTCGTGGGGGGGCTCCTAGAGGAAGTGGGGGCGGATGATGGGTGCTAACACTGAGGTGCTAATACTCTCAAAATGATATATCGCTACATTCAACAGCCATGGACACTACACCAGCTCACAAGAAAAGAAACCCAAGTGCCAGATGAGAGTCACGTAAACAGGTGCGGGGGGGGGGGGTACAGGGTGGTGTACGGTAAGGTGGCTGCTGGCCGTCTCCCACTCAGGTCTTGGGTGGAGGAAATCAGAGGTGGTGGAAGCCCTCTACCTGTGCGATCGAAGTCATCGTCGGGTGTGCTGCAACAGCCGGCCGGCTCATCTAGGGCTGAGGTGGGCGTGGCAGTGGGTGCGGCAGTGGGCGTGGTTGGCACAGATGTGGGCTCTGAGGGCACGACAGACACAAAGAGAGACTCAGGCCAGCGCTGAAATACATCCCAGGGCGGCTTCTCATTACGCTGTGGTTTAGGGCTATTCTTAGACATGAGCACCAGTACCCCCACTAAAAGTCCCTGAACACATGCTGATTGGAAGGCGGTGTGTGTGTGGGGGGGCGGGGGGTGTAGCCCATCGTCATGAAAGAGCAACGTCTGCAGGGCAGCGGGAAAGCAGGAGAAAGTCATGTCTGATACAGATGCAGGCAGAGGGTCAGAGGTCAAAGATCATGGGTCACCTGGGAAGTGCAGAGGGCAGACCCATGCTCGGGCTCCGGGAACGTAACAGCAGAAACAGTGGGGAGGAGTGATGTCATCTCAGAGAGAGCTGACCCCCCCACCCCCCCAGTCCTCTGGGACACGGCATCCTACAGCACTAAAGCTGACTGTCGTCCCCTAATCCACTCAGTAAATACTGGCCTCCATAGCAGCTTCTCTTTCTTTATCTTCCTCACAGTGAGCACTATGCTTTGAGATCATTATTAACATCATTATGAAGCATTCGGTTCAATTCTATTTTACGTGCCGATCTCTAACTAAAGGTGCCTTTAGGATCTCACATGGGATCACAGTTACCTGTTAAGCAGGATATTTACGTATCATTCAGTTCTACAACATTTTAAAATTAATATCTACAGCAAAGTGCCTTTAATGAAATGATTCTGGCCACGGACTCAGAAAAGTGGTACAACAGCAGACCTGTTCTCTGTCTAATCCAAGGTCTTGAGTGCAGCTACTGAACTGTCACTGTTCTCTTTCTGCCAAAGGCTTGCAGGTTCTAGGCCCAGAGCAGCGTGTGTTTGTAAGAAATTTAATGCTCTGCTGGTTATGTTTCTGAGTGCAAGTGAACACAGACTTATGAGTACACAATCACATGTACACATGTGTGATGGTGTTTGTATGAGTGACTTTTTGCCCTCCTTGGACAGACATGCACCTTTAGGGTGTTGGTTCTAACCACCTTCTTCTGCCTTGTCCCCGAATGACCTGGTTGAAACCACTGTTTTGTCACCGTCCTCGACATACCTGGTTAGTACTGCTAATGGCTTCCCAGTTTTTGTTCACCCTCCTGGCAAACAAAGGCACCAGACTAGTCTTCCAAAACGGGCGAGCCTGGGACTCACCCTCCAGGTCGCAGCCCAGTAGTTCTAGGCGGAGCCCCAGGCCAGCAGGGCTGGACTTCTCGGGGAACACCCACAGGTAGCGTGTCACCAGCAACTCCAGGGCACGCAGCTCTGGCGTGTCGAAGTTCTGGTTTCCCTCAAAGACCTACAGTGAGAAGGGGGGGTGTGCAGGACAGTGAGGCGGTGGTTATGTTTCCCTGTACGCCCACACGGATGATAGAAGCCTGTCACGGGTCACCCTTAGCCTAAATATCCATGACTAACTCTCAGCGTTTTTTCTTGCATTAACACAAACACCCCTTCCCCTCACTAAACCACGTACTCTTTGAAAAACTACTTCCTGCCTCTTTGTAATACAATGAGACAACATAATTACAGAAAGCAGGATTTTCCATATCTGTATTTCGGTCCAGGATACACCACACCATCTTACAGGCTGGACCAGATTGCTGTTCCTGTCCAGCCTTGTGTTGCGAGGCAGAGCACGCGCCTGATCTGGATACAGGCCTCAGGCTGCCCCTCTATTTCTCAGTACTGATGCCTTTATAAGAATCTCTTCATTTTAGCTGCCAGCTCCTGTGGCTTCCGACAGATGCAGTTCTGTGGCGGCCTGATGCTGTGAGCTGGATGAGAGAGCTTTGGGATGGAAATTTAAGGCCTCCTGGGCTTTAAGCATTGAACATAGTCTGAAGGTACATCAGCTCTGTCCTTGGCTTTAAGCACTGAACACGGTGTGAAGGTACACCAGCTCTTTTACAGAGACACAGCCCAACACTGTTACCATTTTGAAATGAAGCAAAGTTTTCTGCGTCATTCATTTAACCTAAAAAAAATTATGTACTCTGCACCAAACAAGTTTACATCGCTATCATCCAAACACTTAGTAAAACATTGCAGGGTACAAAAACACCTTTATTAGCTTACAATTTCCATTATGGCTGTTAACACACTTTACATAATTCAAGCCAATTATGCGCAGACAAGACCAATTAAAGTATTTTCAGCTTTATAAGAAAGTGCCTTGGAATGCGTTCGTGGAAGATGATTACTTCAATTATCTTTTGCAAAGGGTTCCTTCTTCCTTACTATATAACATTCCACATACACTTCAGTTATATAACTGCTTTATTTCACCTTTGATCTGCAGTAATAAAAAATGCTCCCTGCTTACCAAACAATATCTACTTTATCTGTTAACAAGGTCTCCCCTTCACTAACTGATGCTAGCGCGCAGACAGAACCACACGATCACAGATGCCAGCGCGCAGACAGAACCACACGATCACAGAACCGCGGCCTCGCTGCTCACCTTCGGCTTGCTGCCCTGCTCGTCCAGCACGAAGGACCAGTTGGAGCTGTTGCTGCCGTAGCCCAGGCGGAACCTGCGAATGAAGACCCGGTTCTCGTGGAGCTTGGCGCCCTGGATGATGAGGCCGCGCACCTGGCGCCGCTGGCCCAAGTCCACTCTCAGCCACTCGTTTCTCAAGGGCTGGTGCGCCTGCAGGCTCCAGCCCGAGCGGCCAGTCAGCAGGCGCGCGTTCTCGGGCAGCCAGCTGCGGTCCGGTTTCGAGGAGACGGTGATCTGGGAGTCGGAGATGGCTCCTGACACCATCCCGAGCATGCTGAAGCACGGGAAGGCTGCAAGGGGAGGGGGGTCACACACGTGTAAACAGACATGCACGTGCACGTTTGCCTGCGTAGGGGCGGCGCGCTGACATGCTGGTTCAGATCCTGAGCAGGTTGCCTCACCGTGTCCATGATCAAGGCAGTAGTGCATGAACAAAACCGCAAGCCGGGCAGGTATCTTTGTAACGGTCTCTCATTTAATAAAGTGAAGAGCAGAAGTTCTTTGTACACCAGAGGGTCTGCTAACTGCTAACAGGTGAATAAAACATGTATTACAGTTTCTACAGATGAGTCTAGTGGATAGATGACAAAGCAACTGAAGTAAAAAATAAAGCCCAGCAGAACACACAGACAGTGTAACAGTGTCTTTCCTGGCTCAGTCCTCTTGTAGAAGTTATGCTGTAGTCACCCATGACCTTGATGAGCTTTCCTGACCAGGAAAAGATCCTTTCTGTTTCCTAATCTCCATGTAATTCAAACTCCATCCTATGTCCTAAACACGCAATGGGAGCAGTAATGCTGTCCTTTGCCTACTAAAAAGTCTATACAGTCCTGGAGTTTAAAAAAAAAAAACCTCTCTGCAGAGGTCTCAGAGAACTGTCCCTGTAAGATGGAGCATGTCCTCCAGAGAGTAGAGCGCCCCCTTGAGGCTCGGTGGTCATTGCTCCACCGCTGGGTTTCACTGGTGACCGTGAGCCTTTACGGAGGGGGATGAGCTGCCAAAGTGCAATTCGTCCCACTGGCTCACTCCACCCCCTTGTGAGGGCTTCAAACAGAGTGCAAAAACCGCTCACGAGCAAAACAAAGGAAAACCAACACTGTACAACAATAAACCTTGCATAAATGGCCGATGTCTGAAAAAACATGTCACACTTGACATCTTTAGGACTCTTGATTAAGCCCGCAAACAGAGTTTGGAATTCCCACACTAGTATTGACTAACATTAACTTTGCTAGGCTGAGTGTGGTCACTAGGCACACTCAGGCCTATGCTAAGCTAATGCTACATCTGTCAGCAGTCTGAGTGCGGTCACTAGACACACTCAGGCCTATGCTAGGCTAATGCTACATCTGTCAGCAGTCTGAGTGTGGTCACAAGGCACACTCAGGCCTACGCTAGCCTAATGCTACATCTGTCATAAATACATCTGTTCACATCTTGACTGTCTAATCTCCACACTCTCTCTGACAGTAACTTCAATGGACCAGTTAGATTTATCGGAAAAAAAAGAATCCCATTCTTGCAAGGATAACAATCTATGAGCAAATCTGAAACTGAGAATGAGACCAAAGCCTTTAAATCTATGAGAGGTTAGGAGTTAAGCAGAACTTCAGTTCAATTTCTTTCAGTACTTAAGCACAAGATTTATGTAATTGTTGGAGTAAGGCGTATAATCTGAAGATTACTGATGCTGTGTGTGTTGCGTGTGGGTTGCATGTATGCATCCCGACCGTACATTTGCCCCGCACGCTCACCTGACACCTTGCAGCCGTAGATCTCGAAGCGTACGGAGATGCCCTGCTCCCAGTTGACTGGTCGGATGCGAATGAAACGGGTCAGCGTCGGTCTGGGCAGCGCCGCCTTCACCACGTCTGTGGGGTTGGAGTTTCCCTTGAACACCTGGGAGACGGACACAAGATGGAGTTTGGTGCTTTGCCCGTCTGAACATATTTTTTCTTTTCAGGCCAGCTGAGGAACCAGAGGTAGCTCAACCATCACTGTAAGAATGCACCCCTTTACATGCCTCTGTTTATGTGCTTAGGAGAAAAAAGAGAACATTTTACAGCTACATCGTGTACACTTAATTGACCTAACAGATTATAAATATTATATATGAACGATATAAGAAGGTTTCTTTAAGTTCATCAGTTATTTTGTGCCTTAAAATTTGTGTTTGTTCTTCTACCTAATAAGAATATTTTTAAGTTGGATATCTCTATGTCTTAGCACAGTAAACAGCGCTTTTCCCAAAATCCAATACTACTGCCTTTCATCATAAACCAAGGAAGCCTACCATCCCAACCTTCCATCCTCACCTTGGGCTTAGAACCCTCTTTTAGTGGGATCCAATCCTCGCCATTGGAACTCAGGTCCAGTTTGTAGGACTTCACAAAGTAACCCTTTCTGGTTTCCTTGGAGACGGCTCCTTGCATCCCGATGGCCGAGACCATGCGAAGGAATCCCAGGTCAACCTGAGGAGACAAACATAGGCGCGCTGCACTTCAGCTCAAGAAGACGACGAGATGGATGCTGAGAGAGGTGTACAAGGAGACACTAAGCCTGTAATTATACCTCCACACCTGGGGTTGGCAGCATTATCAAAAACAACCTTTAATTATCTCCAAGGTTAATGTTTATAGCTACGAACCGCTTTCTGCCTTGACTGTTAAGTCTGGTCAGCTCAGCTATAGCTGTAATGTTACCCAGAAGGATCCTCTATGAAACACTAGTACAACACTGGAGCCAGGGAATGGTCAGAAGGGATGATAATGAGGCACAGCAATAAAACCCAGTAATCTCCGTGGAACCTCTGTTTTAACACAGGAGCTCAAAGAAGGGCAGGGGCAAAACTATTTTGTCGATATAGGTAAATCATGATAACAATTCTCTACTTTAAACATTTCCACTGAAAACACGTCCCTCTGCATAGCTGACATGCAAACAGAAGATCAGGTCCATACCTGGTGTAACTGGGGAGACCCTGCCAGGGTTTGAGCCCGCAAAGCCACAGTCCACACAAAGTTACCAGAAAAGATAATTAGCAAGCTGAGCTAAAGACTGCCCCAAGTCCCCTGCTGAGTGAACTAACAGGACTCTTGTTCTGACAGCCTGGGGTTATTACCACAGTGAACTTACTTACTTAGCGTCATCTGCTCACGTGAAGCAAACTGAAACCGGCAGCTTCGAGGGGTCATGCGACCGTAAACACCAAAATAAACACGGGGTACTTCATTGTACGAGGCAGCGATCCTTACAGTCATCTGAAATGACTGGTGCTGCTGGCAAAAACCACACTCATCTCCTAAACAGCTTCCACACGTTCCAATAGCAACAGAAAATACTAAATGGCAGCCACATTTGAGACAAAAAGCAGAATGTCCTTCCATTATTTGTTTTGATGTGCATTTTTTAAATGGTTTCATTTGTATACTGCAGCATACCATTTTTTTTGTCTTTTTCATATTGTCCTCTTAGACATTGTAGCAGCTAACGTCTTTGCCAGCGGCCCTGTCAAATTAATATGGCCATATTTCTCTATTTCATTTATTATCAAACAAAGCAACCTGCTGTTTTGCCCAACAAACTGGGATTACATCCAATTTCATAATGGATAAAATGTCTAGTGGGTACAAAAAGAAGATGGCAAAGAATCTGAACTGTCAGACAGCTGTCTGGATGAGGATTTTGGGAGGAATCTTTCTGCTTTCCTTGGATTTGCCTCACGTTCCAGTGCTGTTCTGCTCTTCTGCCTAGACTGTTGGCTGATGGCTGAAAAAACATGTCACTCCTGACATCTTTAGAACTCTTGATTAAGCCCGCAAACAGAGTTTGGAATTCCCACACTAGTATTGACTAACATTAACTTTGCTAGGCTGAGCGCGGTCACAAGGCACACTCAGGCCTACGCTAGGCTAATGCTACATCTGTCAGCAGTCTGAGTGTGGTCACAAGGCACACTCAGGCCTACGCTAATGTAATGCTACATCTGTCAGCAGTCTGAGTGTGGTCACAAGGCACACTCAGGCCTACACTAGGCTAATGCTACATCTGTCAGCAGTCTCAGTGTGGTCACACTGTCCTCCCTACCACCTCTGCTAGGCCAATGCTATACCTCAGAGTGGTTTGGCTGTAAGCACAGAGATCCACTCAGGCCTTCTGGATGCTAATTCTACATCTCTGAGTGGTGTAAGTTTGTTTCCTGAGTTATGAAGAAGCTCTCGGTCACAGAATGTCAGTGGAATGCGTGAACGATGCAGTGGGTGTCGTTTACGAACCGTTTCATGGTTTTGGAGGGAAATTAATCCCGATTCCCACTATTTATCTTTCGTGTAATCAGACCAGTGGGTGGAAAAAACTTGTGGGGGGGGGGGAGCTTGTCATTTTATGTTCTGTTCTGTATTTATTTATTTATTTCTGTTTTTACGAGAAAGGGGGAAAAATAGCGGTCCATCTGCCTGTGTGGGCTGAATGAATAAGTGAAAAACTCCAGGGACCGTGCAGAAATATTCCCTGGATTTTTTTCCCCACAGGAAAAAAAAAAACCCACAATGCGAAAAGCCAATTGAGGAAAAGAAACTGTCGCTTGTGATTTTTAATTTAAACACCATCTGGTAGTGCCCAACAGAGACACCGTGAGCGGTCAGTGGTCAGCGAACCTGGCAGGGAAGGGCCTGATTTAGACCAACCCAGGACAAGAAAACAGGAACTACAGCAATCTCCCCCACGCCACCCCTCCTTAAATCATTGTCGTCATGGTGACAGGACTCTCACATTGCTGCCGTTGAGGTCTGAGAACACTGGAGGTTACAAAAACTGGCGGTAACCCTTACTAATGACAACACTGGTTAACACTAAGGATATCTGAAAGTCCATGGAAAATGCCCAGTGTTTTTTCTGGCAAAGGATTATTTTCCTTAGAAAAAAGACCCATTAAGCAAAACTCACATACCAAACTACACTCTTTACCTATTTAAACAGCTGGAGTTTTTTTACTGAAGAAATTTATGTAAAGAATTTACGAAGTATAGTCCGCTACCACTTGACCCAGTGAATTTTTATTAAAAATACCGATAATTTACAGAGCGGCACTTATACACGCTAATAGCAACGACACAGACCTTAACAATGTGAAAGATATCTAAACAAAGGGTAAAAGAGGAAGAATGTGTTATTTCATTCTATTAACCACTCATTAAATGATTCCTTTGCATATATAGCACTAGCTTTCCACTTTAATGTGTCCGTTTCCAGATTAATGGAACCGAAATCAGCAGTGCTGCTCCGTAAACCTGACACGGCCATCTGCTGATACGGCTGCCGTCCTTCACTATTTCACTGTCTGGGTTAAGAGACACGAGCCGACATCTTGCGGGTCAAAGACCATTTGATGGTTTCTGTGAACCTACAGGCAGCGCCACTTGTGAGATATCTCTGAAATGCTAACTAAAAAAAAAAAAAAAAAAGAAAAACAACAACAACTTAAAAAGGTCTAAAAAAAAAACTGACTTAGAAGTGGGTCTGTGGCTCCTTATGCCAAGCAGTGTTTACGTTGAAAATGTGAGATGTTTCAGAGTTCTCGGCGCCCGATTAACGCTAATGACTGTTCCATATTCAGACGGCCTGGCGCGGGGCCCAGGGGACACGCTGGGCTCAGAACAGAGCCTTAGAAGCAGCTCAGTCTGCACGAACAATGCAGAGCGGACGTAACTTCGCTCTGCCGTCCGTGTCTAATTGAATCACTGTTTTTGCACATCCTACAAAAACAGGATGCCGCGGTGCATGTTTGTTTTAGCCCCTGACTTCGACCCCAAAGCCGGAGCCTGACTCTGAGACAAAAGACTTAAGAGGAATGTTTTTTATTTGTGGGGTATGTTTATGACGGCTTGGAATGATGGTCCTGTTTGCTTAAGGTGTTCAACTGAAGCATGGAGTGTAAAAGTGACCTGTTGGGGGAGGGGGGCCTCGCTGTGTGAACCTGTCACCTTAACTTGATGTATGGTAACACGATGTGTTAACATGCCCCTTGACCCAGACAGCTTCCTTTGATCAGGGTCATGTGACATTAACGCGCGTGTGTCCTCTTACCAGTCACACGTGATGCACCAGAGCCCCCTTGTAAACAACGTGGGTATACGACCCGGAGCCCTGCGCTTTCCGATGGGCTTGGACGGTGCCTTCATCAAAAAGATCTGCACAGTTTGTAGGTTAAGACTTCTGTCTATTTACACAGCTGGATGTTTAGCGAAGCACGAAATTCCTTCTCAGATGTACAAGAGCAAATTCCCGCTCAGTCTGTCTGCCCGGCGACGAAAGCGCTTGGATAATTGAAAAAGGAAAAATGCTCGTACCAGAAAATCAAAGCCAGCGTCGGCCTGTTCTTGTTCCAAGACAAAATCTCCGCGTTGTGCTATTTGCTCTTGGAGAAAACGCGAAACCAAAGGAAGGGAGCGTGTGACAAAGCATTGCAAAAATAATGGCAGGGGCCGCTGATCACAAGAGTCCTGAAGCTGTAAAATGGTGGGGGCACATGATAGTTTCCACATGATTCACTGGGGTCGGGGGGGTCATGAGATGAAACAGAATCTGAACCAAGTTTCTGAAGGATATTAAGTCTTCACTCTGAGTGAGTGAAGATACATTTATATTACATTACAACAATCAGCCATAACATAATGACCACCCATCTAATTTATTACTTTATAGTACTTTTAAATCGCAGAGGGACATTACTTCTTCTGGGGGGAGCAGTGGGCAGCCAGCCACATGTGGCAACAGGGGGAGCTAGCGCTGAGTGTCCTGCTTAGGGACACACCTGGATGTGCTGGGATTCAAACTGGGACACTTCTGCATCTAGCCTGATGATGAGCCACTAGGGGAGAGTGTGAATGCAGACCCCCACTAACAGAAATTATGCAGCTGAGATTCTCACGTATGGGAAATTCGCAAGAGTCAGCACAACCAGAGCGCGATGGTTGAGCCTCGCTCTGGGGGAACCACCTTCTTGATCTCCCCTTCCAGGTAAGTAAGTTTTGCTACCAAAACAGTCCTGGCCCATTGAGGCATAGTTTCTCAGCAGAACATTTCCCAAAGCATCACACTGCCTCTGCCGACTTGCCTTCTTCCTATAGTGCATCCTGGTGCCATCTCTTCCCCAGGTAAGAGACGCACACGCACCCAGCCATCCACATGATGTCACAGAAAACGTGATTCATCAGACCAGGCCACCTTGTTCCATTGATCCGTGGTCCAGTTCTAATATTCACATGCCCACTGTAGGTGGTTTGGAGGTGGACACAGGTCAGCATGGGCACCCTGACCAGTCTGCACTACACAACCCCACACGCACCAAACTGTGATGCACTGCGTGTTCTGACACCTTTCTATTAGAACCGGAATAAAATTTTTCAGTAATTTGAGTTACAGTAGCTCTTCTATTGGATCGGACTACAAAGGCCTGCCATCACTCCCCACGTTTATCAATGAGCCTTGGCCACCTATGACTCTGTCATCAGTTCACTGGTTTTCCTTCCTTGGACCACTTTTGGCAGGTCCTGACCACTGCAGACTGGGAACATTCAACAAGAGCTTCAGTTTTGGAGCTGCTCTGACCCAGTTTTCTAGCCATCACAATTTGGCCCTTGTCAAAGTTGCTCAAATCCTTACGCTTCCCTATTTTTACTGCTTCCAACACATCAACTTCAGGGACAGAATGTTCACCTGTTGTGTAATATATCTCACTCACTTCCAGGTGCCACTGTAAGAAGATAATGTTATTCACTTTACATGTTATGGTCATAATGTTATGTATGATGTGAGTAACTGAGAGAGAGAGAAAGAAAGAGAGAGAGAGAGAGAGAGAAAGAGAGGAGAGAGAGAGAATTGGGTTGACACCATTAATTTGATTATCCTTTTAAACATTTGTCTCATACTTATCAGTTTGACATTTCCTATCATTTGGAGAACTTTCTTTATTCTGTAAATCAGGTTATGCTCTCAGCCCCAGGGTACAACATCAGCATCCTGCCTGGGATTTAGGTCTGAAACATTTTAGTGGTCCCTAAAGTGCTACACTGCCAGAAGCCACTGGTGCATATTTATTTTCAAAATTTCACTTCAGCAGCAGGGAGGAAAAAAATGAACTTCGACATGGGATGCTATGGGATGCTATTATCCACTTGCAGGAAAAAAAACCTTCTGCCTTGTGCGTTAGAGAAAGGTGATATTAAAACTTAAGTCCAAGGTTTTCCTACAGGGCTCTGCCATAATGCAGAATACCACAGGATTCAGCCTGCCTTCATGAACTGGAAATAAACATAGAAACGAACAGCCTGATTAGATAAATACAGCCACGCAGGGCTGAGATGAAGCGCGTACTCCAGGTTGGGAGCGGTGTGATCACCAAGGCCCCCTCCGTCGGTGCATGGTTAATCAAAATGTAACTAAATGAGGAATTTTACCCCCCCAGTCAGTGCTCATTGTAATAGCCTACAGGACTCACATTGCCGTGAATCACATTGGATTATGAATTAAACAATGAAAGTGGGTACCCTTTTTTCCCCCGTTTCCCTGGAAACAGATGTGCAGAGCTCAACTTTGACATCTGAGCAGCAAAAAGGAATTACGGAGCCTGGCTGAGCAGAGCTAAAACAGCCTTATTACAGGACATGAAAAAGCCAAAATCAGTTTTTTTTTTTTCCCCTGTAGAAGACTTAGGCGGCAACTCTCTCGCCTCGGATGCAGAACTGCATTGTGGGAGCTCGCCGGCACAATGTCACGGCCACGACTGTTTCGGAACAGAGCAACATCTGTTGTAAGGATTGGGATGTGGACTGGCACGTTTGGACGCAGTTCCCGGACGGGTTCGCATTGCGGTGCGGCTCGTGCCGTGGGAGGGGTGTCTGGCCCAGCGCGGACAGATCTACTTCATCTAATTGGTCCTGAATCACCCCTCTGCTGGAATTCCGCCCTGTTCAGGACTGTGTGCAGCTCTGGATACGCTCACAGCAGACAATGGGGAGGCAGGGCCAACTATGGGGGAGTTATACGCTGATGTGAGGGGAATCTGACCATTCCTGTCGTGATGTTACAGAAAAGGTCCAGAGGGGAGGGTTATTCTCATTATAGTGACTACAGTGTGTTTCCTCCATAACACAATAGGACCCCCCCCCCACCTCCCAGCTCCTTGGACAACACTGCTTTGACTGCATCAAGCACTAAAAAAAGCAACACCTTTGAAGTTGGAACTGGCTCTCTTACCAACAAATGAGAGGTGACTGGGTCACAGCCTGAAGAACGGGCGGTCATTAGGTCAAAACCACGTCTATACAGTGACTCTGCTAATGACAAATGGGGGGTGACTGGGCAATGTCCACATGTGCAGCTAGAAAAGTGGATGGACTGTACTGTAAAATAACGTTTACAACAGAGGTGACCAGGTTAGACGGCGATTTCATTCCTGACCTCCCCGGCCGACACCCTAGCCTCCGCTGGCACGCCTGGGGCCACGTACCTGTATCCATTCCTTGCTGGAGTCCTGCGCTGGCGTCCAGCCGTTCTCATGGTAGTTGAGTCGCGAGCGTCCTGGAGACCAGTTACTGTTGTACTGTGAGGAGGCCTTTATCTGCTCGCCCTTGATTTCCCCGGACTCCATCCCTAGAGGCTCCATGCACTGGACCTCCTCTGAAAGACACAGGACATGACGTGTGGGAGGAGGCGGCTGGGGGGGGATATGCCTGGCCTCTTTGCAGGAGGGGGGCTGTATGAGAAGTG
Organism: Chitala chitala; assembly: GCA_025773905.1. Lineage (NCBI taxonomy): Eukaryota > Metazoa > Chordata > Actinopteri > Osteoglossiformes > Notopteridae > Chitala > Chitala chitala. The sequence continues at coordinate 3,741,536 of JABJVR010000065.1, forward strand.
GGACTGAAGGAGAGTGTAGTCTTAGAAATACAGACTTGTTAAATTGGGGGAGGGGTTGTCTCCTCTTTTTGCATCCAACTCTTACCTACCTACAGGTGTGCAAATACCCCCTGCACACTAACTGAGACCCCGCCCAAGTCAGTCGACCCAGAGAACCAAAGGACCGTCTGCCGATTATGTCACTTGCGCGTCTTTACTGCGTCGATCTTTGTAACGTTTCATCATCATGTTGCAGATCATCACAGGGCTGCAGGGCAATTGCACTAATTGAGTCTTCCGGGGAAAGCTGAGGTTACTGTTGCCGTGCCGACGACAAGGTGACTGTTTTAAAAGCGTCGCGGCACTTTCAGATAGGGAACCTCTCTAGTGGAGAACACAAGCCCTGTAGGCGTCTGTAGCCATCTGTGATAAAGATGAGTGCGGATTCCAACACTGCCCCCCTGCTGTCCTCCACGGGGAGAGCCCACTGGCAAACTTATGGTGGTCAAAAATGCACGGGCGTACGCACACGCACGCACACACACACACACACACACACACACACACACACACACACGCATGCATGTGTGCGCGTGAATGACAGCACGATGAAGTGCTCATTCTCTCGGGCAGCAACAAGTGCCTTTCCATGCACAGCAATAACATGATTACTGACAAACAATTAGGCTGTGGCCTTAATTTAATTGAAGTGCTGCACTTGCATGACAATTCTGCAATTATGCACCTTATGTTTACACAGGACCAGAGAAATAATTGTTTCTCTCCAAAAAGGACTTGAAGTGTAAGCCAGACTTCTGATCACACAATGATAACTGTAGCTATATGTCTCGGCAACATGGTTAGCATCCTCCGTAACCACATAACGTTTGCCTTGTGGCACCATTTCTGTTTGCAAAAGGTCTCATTACTCTGACACCGAACAGGACACGCCATCTTCCAGCAAGAATCACGCTTTGGCTTCCATTATTTGCTTTTCTCTTCTACTAACCTACACCGTGATGTTTAACTGACCATCTCAGGGGGCTTTTGGGGCTTTTGTTAATCTAAGTGACCTTATAAAGAAGAAGAAAAAAAAAAAAAGTCCCAAGGATGTGGATTCATGCACGCCTCAAATAATAACAAAGTCTTTCATTAACTTTTGCAATAGACTGCAATAAACTTGCAACACTGCAAGTTAGAAACAGACCGGTGGCCAATCAACTTCATGTACACAAGTTCGCCGACAAATGTGTCCATAAGGGCATGGTAATGCAAAATATAAAGATCTTGTTCAAGCCCTAAAATTAAATTAGTGTGGACCTCAGCCTACAAGTTTAAAAACAACTGCGATATTCCTGAGCACGATAGCTAACCCATTCCAGTTTTGTTTCCGCATATGCATACGTTGGAAAAAACATAATCGGAGGTGGTTTACATGGACAGAAATATCAGAGTTGGACAGAGATCTAGGTGTGTTAATTCAGTTTTTGAATAATCCAATTAAGGCCATAACCCTATTAAAGAAATCAGATAAAGGCATTTACGTGACATTTACATAACCCAATTAAGGTGAATACCCCGATTAAAATCTGATTATTAGTGTCCTGCTCTAGGCTGTGTGACCAATTGAGGTATACAGTTCAGGGTCAAAGGAAGCCATCTGGTTAACCATGACAGCCAGAAACAGTTAATAAAGCAAAGCCCTTTCAGTGCTATGCTAATAGTAAACTGCCAGCACTGTGCTATCAGAAACACTGCAGCCTACACCATACCCTGCACCATATACACACAGTTATACAGCTACGGTAGTATTGACAGTGCGGAGTCATAAACTGCTATGATATCAACAACGCAAAATCGTACAGCCTCTGTATTACCAAACAAAGTATACTATTAAACAGCACTATGCAGCTACAACTCTATCAATGGGAGTAGCTGCATTTACATGGCTGCTGATGTTCCACTTTTAATTAAGAATAGCGGCTCATTCAGAATAAAAATGCATCATGTAACCACCCCGATCGGAACAGACCGACCCGATTCAACCTGATTCGACTCAATCCGAATGAATTTTTTCGATTCAAATAAAACGGGTGGCGTAACCCTTTAGTAATCTGATCTTTTGGAAAATATTAACTAAGTACACACTTGATCCGATCATTTCCTTCTTGTTGAAATAAATATACCGTATAATCCCGAATACCACTCGCCACCCTATATCTTTAAGGGCTAAATTCAGGAAAAAAAATCACGCGTGATTACTTAGCAATTTTACAAAATTTCTGAAATTGTGCTTCAAAATAGCTACTTTTGAAGCACTTTTCCAAGTCAAAGTAATAAAAAAACAAGTGACTCGTGAATATCATACTTCCTTCCCGCGGCGCGATATCCGATCATTTCAGCTTCTCACTCACAGTAAATGACCCAAACACTTTTTTGAATGCATCGCTTATTGATACTGATGCTGCTTCACGGAGAACTCGAGTGTAAATGAGCCGCCGCACCACGTGTGAGATCAGCCGTTGCCAGGGTGACCTGAAAATGCTGTTGCCAAATCCACACGTAGCTGGAACTATGCATTATTATGACACCACGACATGGAGAGGCTTGAATAAGACACAAACACGAATTTCAGAAGTAATTTTTTTCTAAAAAAAAAAAACTACGGATTGTTTTCGGGATTATACCGTATTCTTTCTGTGCATACTTGTCCCGGGGGGGGGTAAAATTAGGTGTGTAACGTGTTTCCGGGAAGAGTGGAAACATGAAGGCAAAAAAAACAGAACTGGCCTCAGGCCGATACCGATAGGCCAATATTTGTGGTAATTGGAAAAAATTTAAGTCTATTTTAGGCGTCAGAGTATTTCCAGCATAGATGTCAAAGTGGGCAGAACCACTTAGCGCCACAAAAGTTTTATTCCAATTAAATGCTCTGAGCATGTAAACCGACATTTTATCAGATTAGTGTCCATGTACACAGTTAAGATGGAATCACGAATTTTTTCAAACAGACCGAAGAAAAGTGTCCGTATAACTGTAGCTAGTGTCATTCAGAAGCAACCGTTTAACTGCTACGCTACGGCACATCAGCAGCTAACTTAGCTCGGACCGCTAATGCTGCGGCTACATCACCGCACACGGGAGATTCTCTTAGCTGCTATGCTACGTCAGTAGTTAATGAAGCACTGTTCTTTTACTGCTCTGCTGTTAACCACAGAAATGCACTTTACGGGTGGCTAATGAACCGCAGTCCTTCGGCAGCGGAGCCGTGCTACGCCGAGAGTGACAGGAGGGACAGCATAAGGCGCACGGAGCCCTACCTTCGGGGACTGTCCTCTTGGCGATGGAGAAGTTTGCGGAGAAGCCCTCCTTGGCGATGGCGTTGTCTGTGATTAGAGTCATGGACAGGATGCCGGTGTAGGACACCACCTGGCCAGGAGACACCTGGCCACAATAGCGGCCGATGTAGGGGCCCACTGTGTGGGTAAGGGAGAAAAACAGACCCGTTATCATGGCAACAGTCGCTACTGCCTTAGCTACCTCCAAACCCAGCTTGTTCCATTTTCTGCAGTGAAAATTCCATTTAAAGCCAAGAAGTTAGCATTATTGGTACATTAACCTCTACCTTCTGCCGCAAACAATTTAACAATGAAAGCAGGCATTTCTTGATTTATTAAAGTAAAATAAAACTGAGCTGGATAATAATCTTGGGGTGTAGATGTTGTGGACCCATATATTTTAGTTATGTTTGATATATATATATATATATATATATATATATATATATATAAACAA
>JABJVR010000065.1:3752349-3771948 GCA_025773905.1 Chitala chitala
CCCCCCCCCCCCCCCCCCCCCCCCCCCCCCCCCCCCCGCCCCCCCCCCCCCGCGCGCCCCCCCCCCCCCGGGGGGGGGGGGCTGTTTTACATCACCCCATCTCCCCCCTGACAAACAATCTAGATCACTGATGTCGGATGGCGTTAACGTGGCCCGTAGAACGTTTTCCTTCTCAGCAAGACGACACGACAGAAGAACGATCCGCCGCGGTAGGTAAAAGTTAGCTCAGTAGGTAGGAACCTGGGATTCGAGATGGGCGGCAGGGTGGAGGTGGGTCTGGGCAGGTTCACTGCTTTCGCGCCTAACTTTGAAAACCACAAGCTTCGCAAGTAGCGATACTCTTTGGCAGAGGGCAAAAAATTCAAAGCCCAAAGACGGGCGGGTCGTAAGGCAGTCTGAAACGCAAGAGTGCTGCTAGGTAAACGGCTAACATGGTGGTGGGATGTAACAAGCTCATGGCTAACGCTGGGCTCCTGAATGCACAGGCACTGGTGATAGGGGTCTTTACTATGTTAGGAGCAAGTGAGCAGTGCGTGATGCGTGGCCTGTGTTAAGTGCTCTGTGTTCAGGTCACCAAACATGTCCCAGGCGTCAGCTGGGTTGCCACAGTGCCCTAATCCCATAAAACACTGTACACCATCACACTAACCCACAGCACACCATATTCCTGCATACTGACCTGTAACGCACTGACACAATAACACACAGAACCGTCAGATACAGCGAGGCTCACTACAACGTGTGTAGGAAGGTTAAGAAAGTCTAAATAAACTCAGCCCAAACTGAGTGGCTTTTTTTTTTAAAGAACTGTTAGCTTGTTTGTTTTTCTGGATTATAATGAAGTATTGCGACGGCTCTTTCCGGCTTGCTGTAATTATGTTATCACACTTCCAGTGACGCGGCCCAAAGCCGTGGAATGATTTATGAAAGCTTCCTGACGACATATTTACACAGCGCACAAAATTTGCTCTGAGAAGTGACAAGTTTTTTACTTTTTTTCTTCTCGCCCACCTTTTCAGTCGCATAGGCTTGGGAGGGCGTGCTTGTGCTGTGTTGAGGGGGGGGGGGGGACACAGCTGTGCGGTTTGGCCGGGTGCGCTCCACGCGGCCCGACGGCAGGCTCGGTGAGGTAATGGAGTGTCTCGGGGAGAAGGCCTTGACCTCCTCTGGGGTGTAGGGTTTAACTGGCTGGTGGGGGCGGCTTGGGAGGAATGAGCACGTGGGGGCGGAGGAGGGGGGGACGTCGAGATGTCAGGAGTTCGACTTGACCGTGAAATTAAAGAGCAACTGCAATCAGACATGCCAAACCCCCAGGAGCCCCGTGCACCTCAGCGCTGCTGCTTATCGCGTTACCGTCAGAGCTCGCTGGCTAGTGGAGCACCCCTCCTTTACCCCCATGCCTCAAAAATCCATGTTTATTCCAAGGCAGGCCTCCACACTCACTGTGCTTCCTGCCCAAGAGGAAAAGCCGAGAGTGCGACGCTGTAGCATCGATTTGTCGTTAACTTCAGTGACATCACACCCTGCACATTGACTGTTAGCCAAATGACCTTACAGTTAATTAAGTGTAATGAGCGGCATAAGGACACTGTTCCTTCCTGGTTCAGAGCTGGTTCTTTTTCTGGGATGTGGCTGCTTGTTTCTACCCGGGTCCCTCGTTCCATTTATGGTCTTCCTCAGGGACAGTCCCACTCATTTTTCAGAGAAGGCGCACCCCCGATGGGTGTCCCGAAATGCTGTGCACCTCATACATACAATCAGGGAGCCCCACTGAGCCCCCATCCTGTGAAAGTCAGTTTATTGCTTCATGTGGCCACTTTCATGATTCAGTTATATTAAATCCTTGCTGCATGCTCTCTTGCACACAAAACAATGCAAAATGCAGCTGCAGTCATGGTCTAATGCCATTTCCTAAACCGCATTAAATCGCACATGCCATAACATTATATTCCTCTCACTGTTACTGAAAAATTACACTGATCTTTTCACTCACTCCATTCAGTTTGACTGGCGTGTCTGTTGTGAAACTCATAAATCATGTACTCTGTGTCTCTGAGTGGGCAGCATGGAACTTTTATTGGTGTTCACACCAGGGCAACACGCAGAGCCGGCCCTGATGAGTTTGGCACCCTAGAGAAAATTTTAGCTGGTGCCCCTTACATTTTTCTTCTGTTATTTGGGGCACCAGTGGCGTCCCTATGGACAGACGGCACCCCTAGCATTTGTCTATACGCCCTCTGCCCAGGGCCGGCTTGGGGCCAACCTGGACAGCTCAGTTTTAATACATCTCATAGAAAAGAAAGAAAATAATCGGAAAGTGAAAAAAGTCTGACATTTTCATACATCCATTATAATTCATATAATAAATTTTATTTAGTCAGCAGTCAGTCACGGATAAGATGGAAACTGAGATGGGAAGTTTATGAAGTCTTCAAGTGCAACAGATATCCTTGTTAATTGTCTGATGCTAATTCTCCTACAGTATAATTGCTTTCTGGAGCAAGAACATCAAGAAACTAATTCAGAAGAAGGTGTAAATGTAGAAGGACACTTTCTAGAGACGTGTAAGAAAATGCAGAGGAAATTTTACTGTAACATCTTAGTAAAATAACATGACCGCTGAGTGTTTATAATGTATTGGGTGAAGTCTGAGACGTAATTCCGGTTTTATAACGGTTCAGTTTTGTGCAGTTTAAGCGTAAAAGAAAATGCATCTCTTGTAACAACGTTCCGTTTACCTAGTGCTATATGAGCAGGTGCAAGAAAAGTATTTCAAAGTGCTGTGGTGGTAAAACATGGATTAAAAAAAATAATTCTTAGGACGCTGACGGGACATGAACAAGGTACCCAATTACCATTAAAAACACTCGCTTGGTCAGAAGTATTTCGTGTTAACGGGCACGTGCGCAGAAAATTATTAATTATTTAAATAATTACGCTGGTGTTACTGGTAATTTAATTCAGCCCTGCCTTGGAAAAAAAAAAAGTAATATAAAGCAACTAGCCAAATATAAAAAAGCTGTTGTATGCAATTACGAGCAGACATGACATGGTCCAAATATACCTTCATCCAAACATGAAGCAACAGTTTATCATAAATGTAGCTGTCTGGCTCCAACAGCTGAATTATTTTGCGTACAACATACATCCCTTATATAACTTGTAATTTTGTCTCAGGATTCCTCAGATCTTTCCAAAGGACAAAAAAAAAACAACTTCATTTTATACTCATTTTGGAGAGATTTGTTCACAAACCAGCTGCGGTAATTCGGGGTCTGGTTCTGGGACACGGTACCTTTAAATTAACCCCAGTGCACCACACATGCGAACAGTGTCGGTACACTTCTGTTCAGCAATATCACATTTTACTGCACAAAATCCCCGAAGCTGAACAACCTATCCAGCTAAAGATCACAATTCACATGAAAAAAAGAAAATCGTATTAATAAAACTGAACAGCACATTCGGTTTTGAAAACAACGAATAACACTTCTGGGCTACTCTCACTGTTCGGATGCTATAAGGAGAAGGTCCTCCAGAGTTCACTTTTAGTTCAAACTATGCCCTTTGATCAGGTTCGGAAAATTAATTACATAATTCACCAGCTATTTCCATTTGTTAATCCTCCGCTATGAATTAAAATGTGGGTCGGTGCTGGCAAGGAGAATAACGGGCCGCGAGGTCTCCAGCGCCGCGCTATGAGGCTCTGTCCGCTGCGTGGTAGCGCAGCTGCTGCGGAGCGACGAGGGCTGGGAGATGTAATTACAGCCGCTTCTACAGCCTGTTTGGAGGTTTGAAAAAGGTGGCACGATATTACGATTTACTTTTGAATAGAAGCATAAAAACTATTAATTTGAGAAAGAAAAAAAAACATGGAAAATACACCAAATAAAGAACGCAAACACTAAAATAAGGGGGGGGGGGTCCTGCAACGCTCAACACATTCCATCCAAATAAGGTGCTCTGTGGTAAAATCGGTCAAAAAAGACACTCAGAAATTGTTTAAAAAAAGGCTTTATGGAGATCTGACGGCTCTCAAGATCATGAATGAAGGAAGGAAGGAAAAGGGGAAAAAAAAAAAACCAACCAATTTAAATATACGCCTGCAGCCCACCCATAAAAGCACAAACTGCTTTCGATAGGGTGAAACCGGGTATAGTTGGTATACCCTTTATTTGAAGTGAGCGAAGAGCCTAATTAGAAACACGTGATGTTAACAAGCACCAATAAAACGGAGACCAGTAACTGTATGGGTGATACAAAACCAAAAAATACCAACAGACTGCGTCATAAGGAGAAAGAGGGGAAAAAAAAGATGCATTAACCCCACTGCAACAATGTTACAAAAAATAACTAAATCCATTTCCTCATTCAGTCCAGGGTAGGATGTTGCCTGCTAATGATCTATATAAAACGTTTCGATCTGCAGTAATAGTTTCAAACGGTCACCACTCCAAGTGTGGTTTTTAACGGTTTCTAGTTTTTCCACCATAGGAGTATCAGGATTACTGCCGTGAATATTTACAAAATGTTTAGCAAAGGAAAGTTCCCATTGCCTTTCCTAATAGCATACTTGCGTTCATAAATTCCATCTTTCTCTTAGTATGGCCTATATAGAAACAATTATGATTAAAGAACTACGTAAACCTTAAAATAACCTTTTTTTGAATTAAAATATTTCATGTCATACACCTTCAGGGTGCTAAAATCACTAAAACGCCTGCTTTATTTTATCTTTGCACAATGATTACAGAAACCACATCTGAAGGTGAACTTCAAGGGTCAATAGAGCCGGTGGGGGAGGCTCGGAAAAACTAAAAAATCACTTTATCACTTCATATTGCTTTGTCACTTTATAAGAGATTCCAGTTAGGATGTATAATTCCACACACTAAAATATCGTAGAAATATTTTAACAAATGTTATGTTTATTACACTTTTTTAGTTTCAGGTTAATAGCTTGAATTAATATCCGTTTTACTAACATGCATTTACTACAGTAGTACATGCATTAAAAAATACTTAAAATATTTTTAAGTGGCGATATTGGGGCATTGTAATTTTCATAAAATTATTCCTGTATGGTTTTGAAAATCTAATACATTTTAAAATTAATTGCATTGTTTAAAAACAAAACTGATAACGCTGGGAGGCAGTTGCTGGACTTCTTAAAGTTTGGGTATACATTTCCAGCAAAATTTGTTCCATTATTACAGTATTTCACATGAATCGCGTGTGCTTCAGGAAAAAAAGTCTTTAACCGAATGTCACTTTAGCTTCGTCCATAGTCATATTCTGGTATCGGTTTTAATTAAAGCATTTTTTTTTTCTCAAACACGCAACTTTATTTGGAGGCAATGTAGAGTTTTCGTCACCACTCCGGTATTTGTTTATAAACTTTCGATGTTTTCAGGTAAAATTCATCTTTTATTTCTTAAAAAATGCAAACGAGCACATCACATGTTAGATCGTTATTCTCAAAGTTATTCTCATCGGTGAATAAGAAAGCGCTGGTTGTGGGAACTTTTTAACTTACAGTTTTAATCAGTTAATTTTATTCTGTTTACATAAAAAATAATTTATTTTCAAAACGGACATTAAGCACAGATTACATGAAATGTGTACAGTGATTTCTTTGCCATAGCTTTGTCCCTTCCTGAATCACAAAAGTTACGGATTCTAATTCCATGTATTCTGGTTCAATGTTTTTCGAGCGTTTTGTTATATGTTCCTAAAATATAATAGTAATTGCTATAATCCCACATATGGGGGTGTTATTAGAAGTTTTAATAGTCTTGGAACAACAAACGTTTAGAACAATGAGAGGCTATAAAAATTACTGAATTTAATGGGAAAAAAATACAGCTGAGCCATATGAAAGAGCCAAGGAATTATTTCGGTTTCAGCCATAATTTTATAAAAGAAGGACAGCTCAGCTGGTGCAATTTACACTATATTTAAGTCAACTTCTAAAGACACTGCATGGCCAATAGTTTATGTGACATTTATTGGGAATGACAATCTAAATTGCTGTGCCATTGCACTTGGACACACAAATATAGAATAAACACAGACGATCTGTAAACAGCCTCAGACTTTGAAGGTTTAACAATCGCATCTTCTTGGCCACAGGTCGCATTACTCCGACCGCAGTAATGCAACGCTGTCAGAAGCGAGCTTTGCAGAGTTCGATATTTTACTTATACGTTTTTTACATGAGTGAAATATAGATAAAATTCTAAAAGGAGGTGTTATGATAAATGACACTCCATGATCTAGGCACCATTGGGCTCTATACAGACTGCTGATACTTTGCTCCTATGCTTTTTATGACAGGCGTCAAATACAAGGTAGGAGTTAGGCAGGACAGGTAGTCTGCCGAGGGCTCGGTTCAGGCTGCAGGATGGCAGCAACAGGCTAAAATGTGCCTGCAGTAACTGCTTAGTCCACTGTAGGTATACTATGTTTTTTCAGTACATTGTGAATGTTTGAAATATCCCAGACTGAAATAAGTTGTTGACTTTTCTCGTGTCTTGAAGAGTTTTTCCACACTGAACCACAAAACGCTGATATAAATTCTCAAGACAGCAGTCCCTGAAAATCATTACGATTCTACTGTATTCGTTAAGTCCCTGCTTGTAGTCCAATACACCACAGTGATTCAATGATTCGCAGAGGTCTGTGCAATTTTGCTTAGTTCTTTATGCTTGTGTGCTTGTAGTCAACGTAACCCTTATTTTTTTGATGGATGCAAGGGCTGAAACCAAGGTTACATTAACAATAACATTAATACTTGTCAATGAAGTAATCATATGTAAACATACTGTTACAAATTTGTGGAAGGAATGGTGTCATTCATCATTAACAGTAGGAAATGCCAAGTCAAACATTCTATTTAAGGTGCCACAATAGAAGGCAGAAAGAATGTTTAATGACGCTGCTGTGAAAGTCTTCCATTCCTTCATTCATGTTCTGAAGCGGTTTACTTCACCAGTGTAACGCAGGGTGTTAGAAAGCCCTGGGTGTAGCTAGATGCCACCACAGGGAGAACCACATACAGGTTCGAGGGTTATACACGTATAAATTCTGTGGATTCAGAAGTCCTTTCTCATCCAGTCAAGGAGGATGTGAGACAGCACCGCATAACTGTAGGGATTTACAGTATTCTATGTTGTACTACATGGCTAAATTCATAAAGTGTAAAGTACATTATAAAATGTATTTCTAACAATACTTTGCAGTTTCTGTATATATAAAAAATTATAAAAAAAAAAACTGAAAAGCATTGTGTGAATTCCTGGGCAAAAACATTTGGAGCAAAGTGGTATTTTGGTTACCCTGGCTTTGGGGGTTACTAATGTTTTTCCAGAGCACACATATCATGATGTCAACGCAAAAGCCTCCTCTGACTTCCTGGAACCTGAACAAAATATGCACGAGAGACCAACATAAACAATCAGGGCCTCGGCTTAAACGCATCCGAGTTCAGGATCCTCATTGGCTTTCCTCTTATTTTACAGCGCTGCTGCTCCTACTGAAATTTTCACTTTGCACATTTGCGAGGGTGTAGATTAAGCAAGGCTTGGTGAGGTAGGCAGGACGGAGATCAGCAACATCCTTTTCTAAAGTTGCAGCCGTGAAATTTTGTGGCTGCCAACCTGCCGATATTTCAGTATTTCCATTTAACATGACCCTCTTTGGCTTTAGGCTGAAGTCACGTTAATGGGCTAGGCAACGTGCTTCTGAATAGAAGGCTGCTTGCATGTTATCTCCAGACATGCCTACTAGAAGATGGAAAAAATAAGCCTATGAAAATTAGCAGCTTCATATTTTTGTATTAATGAATTTATATGGCTTTCAGACTTTACTTAAAATGTACCATTTACTGTCCTGCAAGTTTGTAGATTCCTACACTTTATGTTGGTCTGAAGAATGAGCAAAGAAGAGAGGAACCTGGATGAATTAAAAAACGAAAGAACAAACAAATTTGGGCATCTTTAAAAATAACATGGGCATCCATATTTCTGCACACGCTAACAGTCAGCTAGAGGTGAGAAGGTTATTTCAGTAGCTGAAGAGAAGTGGGGTCTGCTCTATTGACCCTTTGACATGGGAGGCCAGAATCCAGTTTTCTAGTAGAGATAGCTTCTAGATGTTGGAAACGGGCACTTCAGCATCTGTGTTATGAATAACTTTGACATTAAAATACTAGGTAATATTTCTGTCCACGGTGTGATTTGTGAGAGAAAAATTGGTTGTTCGCCCACACACAAGTAAAGGGAGTGTGCAGTGGGCGGCTGAATTAACTTTGTTTTTTTATGGACAGTAATAATGACGTCATGCACCATCGAGGTTGGACCACTGACCTTGTGAGTGAAATAGCACCAGCCATTCCACTACTTCACTTGTAACTTCAGTATTGTCATTGTAAATAAAGCAAAGAAAAAGCTGGCTATATTGATAAGTAATTGGAAGAAGATAGACATACAGAACTTTAATAATTATGTTGTTCTACTTGTGCTCAAATTATAGCAGCCTGGTTGCTAAATGGGTAGACCATCAAGCTGGGATGTGAAAGTCTCCTGGCTCAAATCCCAGCCCGGCTGCCAATGGTGTCTTTCAGCAAGACATCTAGACCCTGGCTCTGTGGCTGCTTTCTAGAGAGAATGGGTTGTTTTGTCTGGTTGTTAGTTTCGTCTGTTGTCTTGATTATTGTGTGATTTGTTGTATTCATGCAGCTGGTGGACTGTAGAAACTGAATTGCCCCTTGGGGAAGAATAAAGTTTTCTGAATCTGAATCTAAATGCAGAGAAGCTAATATCACTGTAACATACATGTTGTCAGGTGCTTTGGATAAAAGTGTATGGTAAACAAGTAAATGTAAATTAAGGTTATGATTTAACCTTGAGGTGGCACTATACCTTCATACCTGCAGTATAGTGGTTTTGATTCACATCTGGGTTATGTATGTGAAGCTTACATGTTCTCTTTGTGCCAGTGTTTACTCTGGTGGGCTGCTTTCCTCGTAGACCACAGGACTACTGGCTGAAAACAAGCTTGTGTTACATGGGTGCGTGAATGTGTGTGACTACGTGTGTGTGTGTGTGTGTGTGTGTGTGTGTGCGTCTGGCCATGCATCTCAAGTTCCCCAGGACAGCCTGCAGTCCCACCTGGATGAGTGTTTCATGAAGTATTAATAGTATTTTCTTCTGTTTCATCTCATAGCCAGATTTTGTTGTGGAATAAATGATGCATTTCTGGCAAGCATGTCTGGCTAACCATTCGTTTTAAAATCAGGATAAGATAAAGAATTCATTTTGTCTGGATTACCTTCTAAGGTTGCAGTTTCATGGAGATCATACAAATTATTACCTTTGCTGTTGGTAAGAATTCTGAGATTTGTGTTAGTGGTAAATCCTTACATGAGTGGTAAATCCTTGTTTAATATATGGATATTCTGATTTGGCGGATCGAATTCGCTTTTCTCAACACAACAGAAACGTATGCAAGAAATGAAAGTGCCATGCCTACGCTGTTTATTATTCAGGAGGGAAATTAACTGGAGTTTTGTCTTGCTCTCTGAAATTCTTTTCCACATCTGTTTTTTGTCATTTGGCAATCCATCAGCGTCCATAGCTTCACTTAAAAAAAGAAATCTGAAAAAAGTACGGTAAGAAACAGGGTCATTTCGCAGCTTGCCACAAATTTAAACTTTCCCTACAGTCTAGCTGGGCGCTTCATCGTTCTTGAGTTTTACCCTTTTGCAGAATGGTGAACATGCCAGGTAATGAAAGGAAGCTATAACATAAATGTTATTATGCCAACAGCAATCAGCAATCTCAGCACCCCCTGCAGTACCAACCAAATATCTGAACGTGTCTTCAGCATATCGATTCTTTATAATGGTGTTGTATCAGAAGAGATGCAAGGTGAACGTTCTCTGAATAGTAGCCAGACATGAATGTCACATCACACTACATTCATGTTATACAGCTTTCAGCCCCCTGTCCTCCGTGGGCAGGAAGTCATGAGGTGTGAATGGGGAGCTATCCTGGCCAGCTTCCAGTGATCCAGACCAGAACCGGGGGTCTCTGTGAGACGGCCGTGTCTTTTTTTCTGACTCGGTTGTTGAAAGCTGTAAAGGGAAGTTTTGTGGCAAGGGGAGAAATAACAGAACTTTCCAAACCTGAGGGGTTTGGCTGTAAATCTCAGCTACTTCTCCGACAAGGTTTTGGACAACAGGGGATTATACGTATATTTCCCAATAGGCTATGCGTTATGGAATTAGGGAGAAATTCAAACACCAAAGTAGTTAAGTCAGAGTTCCTGTTATCTGGGACTGTGTTTGTTCAGGAAGTGTGACCCAGGAATGACGTTTCAGTTTTATTACATACATTCGAATCTATGCCTGAGTGATAAAACAGAGATGATAAAGGCTCGTTTATACATGCATGTGTTTTTACATAATTACAGAATTGAGGCTTCTAGAATCTTCTAGAAACACTCTGAATAAAGCAGTTTCGAAGTCATTAAAGCTGCTATTCAGTAGTAAATTTTGTTATTGTCTTATTGAGTATTGAGAAGCAGGCAGACAGGGAGGGCACAGTCATTACCTGTTTAAACATTACAGCCGATTAATTAAGCGTGGTCTTTGCATGTTTGACCAGCTTTCCAAAGTAAACATCTCCAGGGAGTTTTATTGCTAAAATGCTCAGGATGGCCGGCTAGCTGTGAGGTAATGACATGCTTTGACGGAGCGTTCAATATTTCCATTTAACAGTCATTTCCCCTTTAGCATTAAGAATGAATGGGTTACTGTGAATACAAACTGGCCTTTCACAAAGGATCCTTGAGGCACGTCGATCGCACTCCTTAGCAAATGAACGCCGTTAGACTTGGCTGACTGACATCCATGCATGTTTGGCAGACCTGTGTGTAACTGGTTGCTCAAACCCACATGTGATTGTGGTGTTTCCCTGGGCTATGCATCATCTTAGCCAGCTTACCATGCTGTTACTCAGAAGGATGTGGGTTCAAGACTCATATTTTTAAAACCCAGTAACTATTGTGAAAGAAATTTTTGAGCAAATGGTGTTGATTTGTAAGCAAATGATAATAATGTTGATCTATAAGTGTGTCAGATGATATTGATTTGTAAGCAAAAAATGTGTAATGATACTAACAGTAGCATATCATAGAGGGAGCGTAGTATAGAAACTAACACAGTGCATTATGGGATTGTTGTTTAAGAGAGGGAGCATAGTATAAAAACTAACACAATGCATTATGGGATTGTTGTTTAAGAGAGGGAGCATAGTATAAAAACTAACACAATGCATTAAGGAATTGTTGTTTAAGACCATTATGAAGAAATGACGACTCAGGATTTATAACGCAGAACTGGATCGAACTGACCAAGCTCGTACTCCATCCTACTTAGAGACAGAAAACGAGAACTGATAAGATGGACGTGATTCAGTCGGAAGAAGCGGGCCCCAAAGAAGAACGTATATAAGGGGTTGGCGGTGGGAGTTAGGGTTGCGACAGTCAAACCTTACTGTTTGGTGCTGTTCGCCTCTTTGCGCAAAGACACTACCGAAGTCTATTGCTGCATGACATGCTGCCTTTTAATATTATTGAGTGTTCCTCAAAATCATTAATTGATAAGTGTGTTTTTCCAGTACACTATGTGCTCTAATAGTAACTGAATAGGCCTTATGTGAAATGGTAGCATTCCTGCAAACTGTATAAAGAGAAGGATCACATGTACAGGTATGCACCTAACAAGTGTCTTGCTCTCTCTGTAGAAGAGAAAAGGCTTTACATTGATAAAACCCTGCTTAGTTCCTTCAGACACAGATGAAGAACATTCCAGTCCTTCTACACTTATCTCTGAAGTCACGACTGTTTCGGTTTTCCTTTATGGTTTTACGTAGCTCCTACATTCCGCTTACCAAAACTGTGGCCGCAGTCATGTGACGTTCATCTGAAACTGGATTTACGACTCTGATCAGAAATTTTATTCAGCAAGGCATGCTTTAATGCAGTATGTAATGGTGCTTTTTTAAGACAATTGATTATTTAGTGTGAATTTTTGCCTTCATCTGAGGTTAGTACGGATCATCTGTTCTTCACTGAAGTTCAGTTGCCTCTTCAGCATCATAGAGAGTAGCAGCAACACTACAGGTTGTCCTCAACTGTGTTTTGGAATTACAATTCAGCCTAAAGTCAGAGTGAGACTTGTAGTGACTGGTGACATCAGCCAACGACTATTTCACACAGGAGAGAATCCTGTTAATATTTCACAGTTTATGTCAGTTAGGTGTGACTTCTCTGTCGTTTGAGTGTACTGTATGCTGCCATATTATCAACCAGAATACACAAACCACTTCTTTAGAATTAGTGCTACAGTAATCCTTCTCTTTAGGGGAGCTGCTTTTTAAATGCAACTTGTCACAAACACACACACACACACACACACACACACACACACACACACACCAGGAGGATATCAATAAAGGAAATCTCCCTCATTAGGTCCCTTTTGGTACTTTACAATAAAGCAAATGTGATGATTAATCAAGCTGGTTGAAGGCGGAATTTCTTAGAAGCCCTTTGCAGGAGGCTCTGAGGATCATGGAGAATTCCTGCCTGGTGAATAATGTCTCCTCTGAAGCGGAGAGGCATGAGGACTGGGCTCACGGATGCGACCAGGAGATTTGATCTTGGAAATAAGATTTTTCTTACCTATCCCAGGAGAAGAAGGAGACTGAACAGTAGACTATGCTCAGCTGATTTGAGTTGTGTTCACCCTCATGTACTGGGCATGAGACATGTTACTGGAGTGAACCCACTTCAGAAAACTCAGTGTCGTCTTTGAAGGGGCCACATGTGAGTGTGGGTTTATATGGCCGTAGTCATCTTAAACAGAACACATAAAGAGCTATTGTATACTTATACTCGAGATTTGCTTCAACAAAGGTATATGTTGTGTCAACCCATCTTCTTTTGTTCCCTCACTTGCAGGACACCGTCTTGAGGGCCGTTGGTAATTAGGCAACTGTTCTGTGATCCCACACATAACAGCCCTCCTCATGCTCACAGTGAATGTTTACATCCACACTTATGATGGACCATGTGTCAGAACATAAAGGGGCAAATTTTCATCTGCAGGTAGAGTCAGAAACAGTACGGAACCTTCTGGAATCCGCAGGCCTTTGTGATGCCTGCTTTCAGTTATTGTTGCTTTTCACTTCCTGTCTGTGTAACTGAAAGGTTTCTCTTCAAGGTCCATCCATCATCCATCCATCCATCCATTTTTCATACAACTTATCCTATGCAGGGTCACAGGTGCCTTGGAGCTCATCCCAGGTAGCTTGGGGCACGGTGGGAGACACCCAGGATAGGGTGCCAACTCTTCCAGGTACAGTTAGTACCTATTAACCCACACTGCCTCACTTGGCAGGTTCTCACACGCAGTCACACTAACATGCATTCTGTCAGCAGAAGGTAATGTCTGTTTGCTTAATTTACCTAGTAACAGAACATACACTCTGGTTGCACTGATCTGTAGCCACATGCAAAGACAAAATTTAAAAATAATAAACTCTTACCAAACTACAGTAATTGTCTAAAATTCTCTACACTTTTAATGTCGACCTCAAATCCGTATCCAGCTGCTAAAATTCTACATGCATCATTTAGATTGCAAAAATATTAAAATAATATCACTTAAGTATTAAAACAGAGCATGTGACGGCCACCAAAGATGGAACATGACTACTCAACATTTTGAATGTGGAAAGAGCAAAACTTGAGACTTTCCAAATCACAGTGAAGTGTGATTCTAAAGTGGAACCGAACCCAATTCCTGTTTCCCAAATGGGCTGCAGCTATATGTATTAGAAATGAAGGTTTGCGTAGACGATAAATATATGTCGGATTTCACAGCAATCACAAGAAATGTGGTGCAGAGTGGAGTTCTTGCAAGACAGTCAGACCATCCTCTCTTTATTTACATGCCTGGAATTGTACACAAGTCCACCCGTGTCTAACAGGCACAGCTGATGTTCCTAAAGAAAGGGGATGTTAGATGCATATTCTAAAAGAATGTGTGTTTTAAATCCACTTTGCTTTCCTTGGAGTGCCATTTCCCCCCCTTGCGTGTCTCAATTTCGTGAAGGAAAACGCAGCTCGGTGCACTCATTAAAAGTTGGCCTCCGTCCCAAACAGCCGAGGTCTAAGCTCTGTTCCACATGTTGGAGCGCTGCAGCGCCTAAGAAAGTGTTAAGGCATCCCCTGAACGAAGGGCTCAGCTCAGGGCTTAATGTGTGTGAGGTAGTGAGCAGTGTTGCTCAGGGATAAGTGTTGAGTAAACATGCCTAATGGTCTCATGCATAATAGCAATTTTTAGGCTCCCAAGCTCATGTCAGCCCGTGACACACTCCATGTTCGGCATTCCCCCAACACGCGTGCTTCTCTATCAACTGGTAGAAGTGTCCCCATTTTTAGACAGAATAGCGGAGAATGGAGCCTTGTTATTGTTTCAAAAGATAACGTGTTAATAGACCACTTTAGATTGCATTAGACGAAAATTTAAATGGCCAGACTTTATCAGCTGTAAACAGAGCCAAAAGAATCACAGAGATAAATGTAGATAAAAAGAGAGGGAGAAAAAAGAGGGAGAGACAGAAAAGGAAAGGAAAAAAGAAAGGAGAGGAAGAACTCCTGAAGTATTAGTCTTGTATAGATTTTGTTTTGCTGAGGCTCTGGGCAGAATTTGAAGGCTTGCTATAAGGGCTGCCATTAGAGAACAGCACAAGATACTAGTGCAGTGTGTCGGAGGGTACCTCATGGTCTGAAGGCTGGTGGAGCAAATGCAGACAGACAGAGGCAGACTGGATCTCGGCGGGATTTTCACACCGAATTCCCACCCCTCCTAATTAGCCGTGCAAACGTCTCGCCCGAAGCTCTCGCTGGATTTACAGAAAGCACAGAAAAAGACGAAAGCATCGTTAGTGAGAGAGGGAGAAGACAGATGTTTTGAACCTGCCGCTAGATCGTCCACTGATAAAAGTTAAAATAGAATATACTGCACAAAGATGGCGGCTGTTTTCTTCCACGTGTTGTCGTACCCTCTGTAAAATGGCTGCATGTCACCTAACTGACCGCTAGCATGCCACGTGGGTACCTTTTAACATTTATCCATAGTCGTATGCAAAGAAAGGAGTTTGACAGTTTTGTCTTTGAGTGGGAAAACTGTTTGAATCTCTTTTTGTGAGCTTCATGGACTATAAAAACCACTGTAAACATAAAAATCTGGTCACGCTTGGATCACGTCCTTGTATTACAATTACACGCCTGAGCGGTTGCCTCGCGGTACCTTGGTTACATGCTGTGGTGTTTATGGTAAACTACTTAGCATTTTCTCTTTAGGGGCTACACCGGAGCCCCTAATCCACACATCTCATTCCTGTGCTTTACCCACTGTAAACCGACGATTTTTAAAGACGCCACTTTTCTGAATGAAACCCTGATGCGTCTGTCCAAATTAAACGAAATGGAGAAACAAAAGTGCGCATCTGTGTGCATCTCCTACCTCTGCTCATGTGAGCGATCTTCTCACTTCTCATTAAACAAAACAAGTCTTCATGCCCTTACTATGAAGATGACAGATTACACCTTAGCAAACATATTCTTTCAAATAGCTCATGTAGTAACATATAGCAACACATCCATTTTACACCACTTCCTTTTTCGGTTACAACCCCTTTTAGTCACAGCGCCCAAAGTGGATTATCTTATTTAAACATGCCATTATGAGCACAACATAAGCCTCCATAAAAATGAACAGGGCCGATTAATGAAAACACAGCAAAACGCATGCAAAACTTTCCCAAATCCACTGGGTCCCGACTCGCCTGCACGTCTCCGTGGATCTGAGATAATCTGTAATGAAGTCATTATCTGGAAAACATGCCTGGGTTTTATAAACTGTGCTTCTGGAAGTGTAATTTTCTGAGGCTGAATTATCACTGGCAGATCAAATGAGTATCAGGGATGGACCTAACAGTGACACTTTAGTGCATATGAACGACTAGTAATCATATTCACATCTCGAAAAACTAACTATCAAACAGCAGCCAGAAGATAATATAAAGAGGAAACCTCAGGAGGCTATGGACACCTCAAACACCAGTATCTGAAAAGAATCTGGTGAGATTAGGCAGAGGGGATAACTGTATATTGTGGTTCTGTACTGAAACACCTCTTTTTGGGAAAAACATTAGGAGTTTTTCCCTGATATCGATTTGACGCATTTATTTGGTGTCACACGGAGGAACGCAAATTTGACCGAAATTAATGTAAACTCGTGCTGGTGTGTGAAGCGTGTGGTGTTGTACACAGAATGCGGTTGTGTTAACTAAGCGACTGTCGTGTGTAGCTCCCCACCAGTGCGGCACACAGAGCATGCTGGAACCTGAGAGCTGGGGAGGGGGTGTCACTTTTAAACCCACAAACAGTCCGGCACAAATGATCAAACCTGCGCTGACAATGAAATGGAGGCCACGCTGAGAGGGGAAGTGGGTTGACATGCACCCACGCAGTGCCGTACTGCAACCGTGTCAGGGCAGGTGATGCACAGTCAGGCAGACGGGTGTCTGTCAAAGTGACGGATTTGCAGCAGCACTCGGGGAAAAGTATCACAGTGAGAATAACCCTGCCCCCCAGCACAGACCATTACAGCTCAGTCTTACCCATCTTATCTTTTGTTTTCACAAACTACCCCCAAAGAACAACCCCTCCCCCTCCTATCTGCACATTTTCTGAGCATCAGGGATCCCACACAACTCGACTGCTGTCTTAATTAATAACTGATAATGCCATCTTTTTTTTTTGTCTCATCACTCTTGTCATGTTTTCTCTGTGCGCTTTTGTGCTCTGAGCCCAGAATATTCCAGAAGTGCAGATGAGCGGGTCGCGCGCTAGGGTGGAGGCTGACTGCCGAAAGACGAAACGTCACACCGGGATGAACGGAGTATGATTTTACCGACACGTTGAGATTCCATTATAGACACTGGGGCAACAGGCAAGAGCTGTGTTACTGTGAAAATAAACAACAGTTTCAACAGCTTTCAGTTTGAAGCAGGAAAAAAAGTCAGCTCCATCCTGAAGGAGAAAAGTAAATCAGTTTTATGTTTGCTCAAGGCTGGATGTGGTTAACAGCTCAGCGAGCAAATCTTTGAAGAACATCTGAAACAGGAAAGATAGAAGTTATGGCCCTAGAAAAAACCATGTTGTCTAACATGAACTAATTCATGGGGTAATATGAAATTTTACTGTTTAACTTAGAAAGTAGCTGTTGTGTATGTAAGTGTGTATTACAGTTTTTAAGGGTGTATTACACAGGTTTTCAATGTTTTTTCAATGTTTTTATCAACCAGCCCACAACCATGTCTACAAGCAATTCTCAAATGCTGCATATAATAGCAGGATTTGTGTGTGTGTGTGTGTTTGGGGGGGGGGGTCACTTAAAAAAATTCTAAGCCATATAATTATAAAATTCGCTGATAGCACCTGAATATAAATCATTTAATTTTCTGTGCAAAGTCGTTGTTGTTGAAGTTGGAACGTCGATCCAAACTGCATCATGCATTCAGTGCCATGGTGCTTCAGCGTCAGCAAATGCAACTGTCTGTCCATGTTTCTCAGCTGGAACATTTTCAATGCTCTATTAAACTCTGCCCAACACTAAATAGAAGTTTATTCTGAGGTAGGCATTAAAAGCATTAAGCAAAAGCAGACTTTTACCACAAAGAGACAAAAACAAGAGCAATTTTTACAAACTAATTCATGCTGCCCTGCGGGGCTGTAATGGTGCCCAGTGTACAGTGTAAATCCAGCTCTAAATAATGGCTTTACTGCATACCCACCTGAGCATAGTGAGAGATGCTTGAATAAGCTATAGTACCAAGTGACTGTAACTCTTTAGTAAAATATGAAAATAAACATTAAAAATAAAGTGTGCCAACCTGTAAACCTTCCTAGGGTGGAAGTCATAGGCGTAAATCCTGGGGGAGACAGGGGGACATGTCCCCCCCAGTATGTTACTGTAAACCACGCTGTGTCATTTGTGTCCCCCTCAGGAATTGCTCTTGGGAACTTTTTGTATTTATTGTCCAAGGGTGAAATGAGAGTTCCCCCCCTGATGGAAAGACATTTACCTTTATCGATAGACTGTCAACATTGTCGCCGTCCCGTCTGTCAGCCATTTTACGTTGTGTATTATGTCGCATGTCACTGATGTTATTCACTAGAATGGTACACATTGCTTCAAACCCAAACAGAATCTTTGTTTAGGCAGTACCAAGGCCACATCCAGTCACACCCAGTCACAAGGTTCCGACTGAAATGCTCTGCTCTGCCCTAAGTGTTGAACATGCCCGATGCCGAGACTGTGGATCCTTTGTCTCCAGCAGTCAGTGATACCATCAGCTAAGCCTTGGAAGATGTTGCTTTAATGTGGACTTAATTAATTTAACAACTCTTTAGTACTTCACTGCATATTAACACCAGATTTTGATTTACCACTAGTTAGAGGTGGTGTTATTCTATAATTACCTCTTGTTGTACCAGAATTTTTTTTTTTTTTTTTTAGATGTGCCTGTAATATAAATTTGAAAACATGAACATATACATGAATTTGGGAAGTTAACTTCAACTTGTGCATTTTTAACAGTTATGTCAGTACTAGCCTTCATGCTGTTTCATTCTTTTTTATGTAGTTTTTTTAGTATTTCACCTCCCCCACCCCTTGCAAGTGTGTATCCAAGCTTACTCCCTCCCCAGTGGAAGAAAGAGTGATATAAAGAAGCCAGTTTGGATTCCGGCTGTCCTTGTACTGGCATTGCTATTGTGTCTGCACTAGGTACATACATACAGCCTATATTGTTTCTCATTTGCCCTGAAAATGCTAAAAATCTGCATGAAAACAAAACTGTAGCTTATTCAGGAACCAAATTAGAAGTGCTCCTTTGGTCAATTCATGGAGAAGACACCAGGTTAGGTCAGCTTATTCCGTTAAGAAGAATGACCAGGATAAGTCAGCTCATTCTGTCAATAAGACTCACCAGGTTAGGTCAGCTCATTCTGTGAAGAATACTGACCAGGAAGACTGACCGGGTTAGGTCAGCTCATTCTGTGAAGCATACTGACCAGGAAGACTGACCAGGTTAGGTCAGCTCATTCTGTGAAGCATACTGACCAGGAAGACTGACCGGGTTAGGTCAGCTCATTCTGTGAAGCATACTGACCAGGAAGACTGACCGGGTTAGGTCAGCTCATTCTGTGAACAATACTGACCAGGAAGACTGACCGGGTTAGGGCAGCTCATTCTGTGAAGCATACTGACCAGGAAGACTGACCGGGTTAGGGCAGCTCATTCTGTGAAGAATACTGACCAGGTTAGGGCAGCTCATTCTGTGAAGCATACTGACCAAGAAGACTAACCGGGTTAGGTCAGCTCATTCTGTGAAGAATACTGACCAGGAAGACTGACCAGGTTAGGGCAGCTCATTCTGTGAAGAATACTGACCAGGA
>JABJVR010000065.1:3772048-3813064 GCA_025773905.1 Chitala chitala
AGACTGACCAGGTTAGGGCAGCTCATTCTGTGAAGCATACTGACCAGGAAGACTGACCAGGTTAGGGCAGCTCATTCTGTGAAGCATACTGACCAGGAAGACTGACCAGGTTAGGGCAGCTCATTCCGTGAAGACGTTTTCATCACAAATGGAGAATTGCTGTACCTTGGAGGGTACGGCACATTACCTCTAACCCCTGACACCTCAGTGACCTCAGTTACCTGCCGTGAAATTATTACCTGGACTTTCACTTGTGTCCAGTACATGAACTTTGATATTTTTATTCTGAAAGGTCAAGGCGTACAATGTCATGTCTTGGACCATGATCACTCTATTCTAAGGACACATTTACACATTAAAGGTCTGTAATTTGCTCAGTGCTGGCATCTGTCAGGTCCCATGTGGTGAAATTGAAGGTGCACTTAATTTCCCTTAACAGATGCTATTAGATTAATCAGTACAAGTCACTGTCAGTTGAAATTATGTATCTCAACTGCTTATAAATCAAAGTATTTCAATATAACCATTTCAGTAGTGCGATTCGAAAGGTTACATTGAATCCCTACCTGCTACTGCGCTCCATGCTGCAGTCGCTGCTGCATTATATATTTTGTAGCGTTTCGGTCACGAGCTCGAGTGGAAGTGCGTGCTGTCGGCTCACTGAGCCGCCCAGCTGTTTCCCCCCTCACAAAGGCCGCTTGTCAATTGTGTTCTGTGGGATTTTGCATTTTAAACTTTCAGTAAAAACAAAGACAGCTGTAGCGGCATTCCGCCCGTCTCTGCGATTGTTTGCCGGGACGAGAGAGCCCGCTCGGTCTCCGCTGCTCATGAGTCAACGTCTCAGGCATTCAGAGCCGGGCTTCTTGGGACTGTGGGGTGCTTGTTTAGGACTTGTGTATCGAGTTTCTGGTCAATCTCAGTGCTGGAGGGCCAACGGGTTCACCCTTCGGGTTTTGGCCACCGCAGTTCCGAGGTGCTTGATAACCGTTATTTTATGGTGACCCACTTCAGCTGGCGTTATAGATCACTGTCTGAAAGGTAGCTAAAAGCCGACGGCCTATGATTTGTTTTAAGAAATTAAGGCTGGCCTAATAATGTAATCATTTATGCAACAGGTTATGGCAGTGCAATGGCAGGAGTGTGTAAGCAGCAAGTCACATTGTGTGGGTTTCCTGCTAGTAGTCTGAGACATATCAGCAGGGAGAACTGGTCTCGAATTTGTGTGTGTGTGTGTGTGTGAGCACGTGCGTGTCTGTGTGTGTGTGTGTGCGCGCGTGTGTGTGCGTGTGTGTGTGCGCGTGTGTAGTTCTTGATTCTCCATTATAACATATAGCATGTACCAGGCATAGGAATTTGAGTTTTCTCAAATGGCTGCAGGCTTTCCATGATGAAATAAACTGATCTGGGCAATAAATGAACGAATTACTGAAAAAAAAAACTGTAAAAACTATTGCATTTCGGGCTTTATTGCAGTTCTGCTACACAAAGAGCTAACACTGACTTCCTTTAGTAAAATATCCAACTCCGTAAAACAATTAGATTCCAATAAAACCAACAAAATAATTTGAGTAAAATCGTTAAGTAAACAACTGATCGTAAACACAATGTGACCGTTGCCCTGGTAATCTGAAGTAAACATAGTAAGGGTCAGTCCACTATGTACGGTAGCGTGGAGCAACACAAAAGTGGGCTTTCAGTTTGTAACATGCTCTAAATAATCAGCCTGCTACAGTGAAGTGAAGATGCGTGTTTTCAGCGCCAGGGCAGCCGAACAAACTGCTGCCTGTGAGATTATAGTCTGTTGGAGAACGTGTCGAATATATGGGTGGATCCGTGTGGCCCTACAGACAAATGAGTCGTGTGAAACGCCCTATTACGTGTTATGATCCTGGCACACTGCCAAACCACACCCCATGTTGCCTTGCTCTGTTCTCACTAGGTTAACGGAATTATTTACTTGACTTGTCGTAAATGCATGAGTTATGCTAAAGCTAATGTTACAACACAGCCTAAGTGACACTCTGCGTGGTGTGAATATCCATGCATTAAATGCACCTTGTTTCTGGCCTGCTTAACATGTTATTTTAGAAAGTCTGAGTCCTTTGTAATAAGCTCGTTCTGCAGAAATGGACTTTGTTTTACGTATTTTCCTTGAGGTTTCTGTCAGGGCTTGTTTGTCGAAGCTAGGGCAATAATGTCTCTGTAACCCATGTTTGTAACACTCACTTAATGCTGAGCTGAGTTGTCTGTAGAATGTGTTTCATATCGTACAAATGCAGACCCAGTTCATTTGGACTGGTTTCTGTGGTGCCTAAATGACGTTTTTAACAGCAGGCGAGCGCTGGCTGGTGGACACTGTTCTCGGGATGATGTTCTGAGGTCTTTCAAGCTCCTGACAGAGTTTCTCTGCCTAATGGGAAGCAGACAAAGAATTTGCTGTGTTTGACGGTTTCTGTTTGCAAAGCCTAACGGTCAATGTGGACACTAAAAAGTACAGACAAGATAGGACACTTTCTGCATTTTGAAAAGGAGCACCAGCCCACAAGCTCTCTGGGTAATCGATTCCTTTATGAATACAGTAACATACATGTCATAGCTGAGCAGGAAGGATTAAAAACACCTCCTTCATGGAAGAGTTCCCACAAAAAAATAAACGGAATTGCAGCAGAGTGAGGACTTGTAGAGGATACAGTTATATTTTTACAAGGTTCTGTGACCAAACACTACATTGTGTGTGGCTTTATGTCACAGGTACACAGCTGGGTTCCATGACAACGTGGCAGAACTTGTAGCCATTTTCATACCTTTGGCACATGTTACTGTTCTTCGCTAATCTCACTTGGCATTAAATCTTTGGACTGGACAAACAGTGCAATACGACCTTGATGGATTCTAGAACACTACATCTGTTGAGTGGACGACCAAACAAAGATGCATTTTCTGCTTTTAGCTTCTGAAGACACACCAGAACACAATTCTGTTGCCATAACTACCACTACCAACATTGTGAGCTTGGGTCTACAACGACAGTGGCTCCTTACTGATAGAATGACTGAAAGTCAGTCAGTCATCTTCTATACCACTTCATCTTGTTAAGGGTCACAGGGAAGCCTGGAGTCCATCCCAGAACACATGGGGCGCAGGGCAGGGGACACCCACTGCAGGGCACACACACTATGGGCAATCTAGACACATCAATCAACCTAACCTGCATGTCTTTGGACTGTGGGAAGAAACTGGAGAACCCAGAGAAAACCCACCAAACACAGGGAGAACATACACACAGACCCAAGGTGGGAATCAAACCCCAGGCCTGGAGGTGCGAGGCAACAATGCTAACCACCACACCACTGTGCCTAACTGAAAACATTCTAGGACAAAGTTTATACTGCTCTCAGCTGTTGTACATCCACCATGATCTGCACACACACTTTACAGATGTAATAACAGCACACTGTTTGGTCTTATAGTAGATTCAATCTGAATCAGTGTCACTTACATCCAGAGTCCAAGCAACCACCTCTAGCCCACAAGCACCTCACTGTTGCTACCTGATCAGGTTCCACTACACGAAAAATTTTGCAAATCAGAGAAAGGCCCTGCATGCCTGCTGTAAAAGTTATGTTAACACTAAAAACCAAAAACTATCCAACATTTAATTCTCTTGGCTGAGACCCTCATCTACAACAACGTTTTCAGCGATGAGAAAAAAAGCCCTGTGGCAGTGGTTTGTTTATAGGAACAGCCACCGACAACATTACATTGAAACAATGCTAAGTGACTAAAAGGCTAAATTAGCGTAAGCACCCGCTTCAAGTTTCAAATCTTTCATGCCTTTAATGGTTTTGCCTATTTGCCTAACAGCTGCTAACTTGTGGGTGGCTGGTCGCCCATGAAGACAGCATGGCATGGGTTTCGGATCAGTCATCACACACAGCCGTGTACTTTCACAGCGATGGCTGCCATTGCCTCAGTGTTTACATGACTTTAACTCCCAGACCCTTTTTCTCTGCTATGTTTTCTCTTTGCTGTGAGTCAGGAGCTCTTAGTCTACTTTAAATACCTTAAAATTCAGGGGAGAACTTTTGTCAAAGGGGTTCTTTTCTCTTTCTCCCATTCCACCACATCTGTCTTTCAGCCCACGGTCGGAGGCATACAATGACTGCATGCCCGCACGTCAATCTGAGCATGCCCTGCTCTCTGACCCCCTGACATCTGACCCCTAACCCTGCCCAACCCTCATTTGTCAGGCCACACACCATCTGGGCGTGAAGTAGCTCGCAGAAAAGGAGCTCCCACCCATCCATCTTTAGTACTAGCATTTCTGACGGGTCCCGACCCCCCTCCATTGCTCCCTTCTCTTAACTTCCTGTGGGGGGGGGGGTTCTGGTCTACACAAGTTCTGCTTGGCAACCAACCCCCCCAACCTCACCCATTAAAAACATGATCCATGCAGTGCTAAGCACCAACACTACCCCTGGGCTTGATTACACAGTTGTGTACCTGACACAAAGTTTTAATTGACTTTAGGAATAATACTAATGGATAAATTGGCTAAGCCAAGCCTGATTTACTGACACTTTTAGAACTGAGTCTAAACAATACTTGAATTTGTTGAAAATGTTCCGCATAATTTGATAAAAAGCATATGATAAGAAGCATAACTCATACAGGACACAGTTATCATAACAAGCGCAAAAGACACAACTCTTGCACACATCTAACGTAGACTTGGAGCCAGAGGAGACTCGTGGTTAACGCAAAGTTTACATTTTAACGATGAGTAGCTACAGCACGGACGCTGTTAAATTAGTACAAAAAGTACTAGGAGAAAAGTTGTCATGATGCTCTCCTTGGTCGCAGAGACAGACCATAACATTCCCGGCAGGAGAAAGGCAATTTTTCCTACAGGCTGAGCCATTGGGTCTCCAGGGAAACCAATTCTTATGCCATGTTGGTAAACAGAACGTGCACGCAGTCACACGGCAATCGGACCACCTAGAGTGTGAGCAGAGCCTTGTTGCTAACAGATAGAGCAGTTTATGCAAGATAAACTCGCACTGAATCACGAAAAGGCTCTTATCTGGCAACGGCGGTACGCAGAACGAGATACACTGAAGCAAATGCAACAACCAACGCAAAAAAAAAATAATCAAAAGTGTGATCAAAAATTTAAATCAACCGTAGCCAGAGAGCAGCGCACCTAAGTAAACAAAGCCGAGCGATTAAACAGATGCAGGCGTCCGAATGGGAAGGGAAGACCCTGATGAATTTGGCAAAAGAAACGTTGTGAAAGATGTATTCAGCTCTTTTTTCCGCCCCATCTACTGCCTCCATGCTGGATAGTGTTAAAGTGCGTGTGCGTTTCTCTGGATGGATCAAGGGCTATTGTGTGTTTGCACACCGAGATTGTTATGCAGCTAACTTTAAATAAAGCAGAACTTTCAGCCAGGAGACCCGGTCTTCCTAAATAAACCAGGAAGACAGGAAAGCTGGTGTGGAAGACGCATGGAGATAGGTGAGATGTCAAAACATTTAAAAGCAAGCCAGCTCTTTATTGTGCGTAACATACAGTGGAAACAGCGTGCAGGTGCAAAACAACAATATTACTCTCCCCCACACACAAAACCTAAAACCACATTTCTCAGCTGAGATTGATATTGTAAGCTCTTCTCAACTTGTCAGTGTATGAATGCAAACACATGATCACAAATTGATGGTCCTCTTGTCCAAACTTTGTTGAACTGAGTATGAAATTACAGAACACTGCGGAGAGATGGAATATTTATAAAGTTGCATGCAGGTGATTATTATATTACCTAATCGCTTTAGCAGATATTTTATCCACATGCAACAGGCGTGGTACCCATTGGGACTGATCCTGGATCTTCTTGACCTCCACAATGTACCAGCTAACAGGATAAGGTCACTAAACGGAACAACAGAGCCCCCATCTCAGGATACTTATCAATCTTTTTTGCATCCACTCCAGCAGATGATTCCCGTGGACTCACATGCGTCTTGTTGCTCACAGGAATTGCAGCTTCAACAAGCAATGAAACATTCCCAGTCTTCTACAGGTTTTGTTCATAACTCTCTTCTACAGGTTAGATGTTACCAAGCGTATCCCCTTACAAAGCACCAGTATTATAAAATCATAATGTTTTTAAAATGTCATATGTTTGGATATAACCTGCAGAGTTTGCATGCAGCTGAATTGATCTGAGAGTCACAGAGCAGTGTGGTCATGTGACCAAAATGCAACAGGTCCAAGTTTATGTACTCTGCTTTAAGAAACATGCCACTCCAAAATAGCACTGCAAGGTAAAGAATACTGTCAGTAAGATCAACAAAGAAAAAAAAAACTGCTTACTTAGCAACTCTGCTCTATGTCACTCTGAAAATAGCGTTTATGGAGTTGTTTGTTTCTCTTAGTGTTTACACTAAAAGATGTGTTTTTTTCTGTCTCACAAAGTCTCTTGCTTTTTCCACTGCTGCGGACGAAATCTCTGGACCAGTCCCAGCGCTTGTTTTGACTTGTGCCGTGTTTTGACAGACCTCAAGTGTGGTTCGGTGCGTGATTCACGAACCCGCGGCGTGAATACGCGATTAAGGCAAGTGTTTTAATAACATCTTAGACAGCAGCCGTTTCCTCTCTGGAAATACCCTTGACTCTCAGAGTTTCAGTGGCAATTCCTTACATATCCAGGAAGGGGGGGGGGGGGCACTGGTTACAGTGACTGCACCGCAGCTCAGCTGTCATTCTTGACAGATTGCATTTGCAGTTGAACAATAGCCCAGTCGGATGCTGGGTACAGGAAGTATCCATACGTTGTGCTTCTGTACAAATAGACACTAACGTCACAGAGCACAGTGTCACGGTCACCTGAGCAGCTGCTCTCAATAATAATGCCACAAACTAAAAAAAAAAGCAGTAATCACATTAGTGCAATTTGTTGCTTCTATACAAATGACCAGCTTGTTCTGTGTAGAAATACGCTGAAAACTGTATGTAAGCTATAACAGGATTTACCCAGCAAACAGGGACCATTCCCAGAACATTCTGAACATTTTTGCAACGTTCTGGTAACGTTCCCTGTTTGCTGGGTAGTACCCGCAAACGAGTAAACTATAATAAAATGTGCAGTCGTTAAATGTAAATGCTGTTTGCAATATATTCAAAGCTCAACCTGCAGAAAAATATTTATTCCACAATTTATTTTGAAAATGTTTGTCCAAGTTTGACCCACAAGGGCCTGGCATCTATCCCGGGCATCACAGGGGCACACCCTGGCTGGGGTGCCAGCCCAACACTGGGCATTGACGCACTCACACGCTCAAATTTAGCATTCCCAGTTTGCTCCAACCTGAGGGCTCTGGTCTGGAGGAATTTAGGCACCCAGAGGAAATCCACTCAGGCCTCAAACCCGAGCCCTGTAAATATGACAATAATTATCAGTACCAGTAATTATTACAATAACGTTGTTGGGATATTATACAAACACTTTTTTGTTGTGGTATTGTAATTATCACATCGACAGGTGCTGAAGGATTAAATCCAGCCTGAGCACAAACTATTTTTTCAATGCTGGTCAGAAAGTTCTCCCCAGAGTGACTTCAGAACTGAGTATTCATGTCTCATCATCCTGGCACAAATACGCAAATTTTATTTATTTACAAATGTCAAAATGCAGCAACAGTTAAAATGCAGACTCACTCGCTCATTATACTGCCTTGTCCGATTCAGGGTTGCGGGAAGCCTGGAGCCCATCCCAGGAAACACAGGGCACTGGGCAGGGGGCAGGGGGCAACCTGGGCAGGGTGCCAACCCACCACAGTAAAATACAGACATAATTTTTAAACACAATAATGATATAACACAATAAATGGATTTTTGAAATCCTTATTTTAAAATCCTTCACAACAGACCAACTCCACCTTTAAGATGTTAAAAGATCAGTGTAGCTGTGCCTAGTAATAATAGTAGGTAAAAGTGACCCTTCTCTACCCCACATGGCCGACATCAAGTTTTAAAAAAGAGAGTGATGTAAGACCTGAAGGACACGCCCTGCAAAAATGTCAGCACCCATGTACTCCACCAGTAGTGCTTCACTTACCTCTGTGTATAAAACAGCATCACCTTAATAAACTGACGCAACCTACAGCTCAAAGAGGCCCTGTCCCCTCTTCTTCACCACGTGGAAGCCCCTCCAAGTGACATCCTGCTCTACCCTAAAGGTTAGATCAGCACAGACGTTTTGACACAAACCCCAGGTGCTCTATAGATGTGTGCTGTCCTCATGTTCCAAAGTTCAGTCACAGCCACATCTCGCCACATACGTATAATTTGGTGTTGACCAACTGTAGGCAGAGTAATGATCTGATATTCTGTCTGGTGTGAAAAGCACGTTTGTACAATTACATATCTCTGACCAGGGTGTGCCCTGCCTGTGCCTGCTATATTCGGTAAATAGGCTACAGAGCCCCCGCAACCCTGAATAAGGCACAAAACTGATGAGTGAATGAATGTGAACTTCACCCACAATCCTTCATTGTCTTCTGTCAACTCTGTGACTGGGTTGGACTGAATGAGAAGCACAGTATATGCCCCCTGAGGTATTAAAACACAGCAAACTGAGTTTATTTACATCTTGCATTTTACCCCAGTTCATGGAGGAAGGGACGCTTCTTATATCACATCAGTGACATACAAAGAGACAAGTGGGAGAAGTGTATACCTATATGTTTCAATGGAGGGTAACACCTGGCCACAGGGTACATCTGAATTCAGCTAAATTACAGGTTATGGAGCGTACAGGGCAGAAAGACCCAGCTGATGGGATTATGCAGCGCAAAACAGCAGTTCTAAAACTCAACACACCCTCAAGTTAATGAGTAATGGTAGGCAGACTGCACCTGTACTGTTCAGTGCTCCAAGACTACTCCCACTCCCTGTTACCTGTCTCAGGTAACTCGTAACCACTTCACAGTCTGGACACATTGCACTTTGTTCTTTACAAAGCACAATATAACTCTCAGTCCACGTTTTACTGCAGACTGCAATATACATTAACATGCACAACGTCTGTGAATGAAATGTCTAGTTAAAAAAAATCAGAATGCCTGAATGCCGTGAGTTAAAAATAACATGTAGTGTGTGCTTTATAAAGCATGGTCTACTTTAAATTAAAATATTTTCTTTAACATTAAACTCTCAAACTTAATTGTATTAGTTGCTTAATTTTTGAGAAGAAAAAAGAAAATCCCTGCTCCTTTTGAGGTGTTACACAATAATGACACCAAAAATAATTTACATAGAAAACTCTAAGTAAATATAACAATACCTTTTAAATTCATAACTCTGCTTGCTGTGGGATCATTTTAAAACCACCATCCCAGGAAGAGACCTTGTATCCAGAACAGCTCTTTAGTTTTTAAAAGTAATTTTAAAAGAAGCTAAGTAAGTAAATAACTAAATAAATGACTGTAAGGTATTCGCATTTCCTGCAGTGAGGCCAAAGTTGTTGTCCGCAGACCAAGGGTCAAGACCCATGCACCGACACGTCAGACTGTTCTAACAGTTTATGTCCTACGGGACAAAAATACAAGTCCAAAATACAAGGTGAAAGGTTCAGGTCCAATGGTCAATAAGCCTGGGAATCTCTCCAAAACACAGACAATAACCAAAAACACAACGCACAGAAACTAAGGCCAAACAGGTTACACTCAGGCAGAAAGCACTGAGAAGAAACAGGAAGGAACAATAAATGGGAAAAACACCAGGAAATTGGGGTCCAAGAGCAGGAAACACAGAAAACTAGATTTCAGCAAATCAAGGAATTCAGTAGGTACTAATAAACTACAATACTGTACAAACCCTTATTCATAAGCCAAAATGACACTAAACCCAGATGCAGTCATTAAATCAAAGGTGAGAAGAATTTATGAATAAGGTCACCGATAACTGTAGGTACAAAATAAACTACTCAGAATAAATACAGCACAGATGCTAGCTAAGACACTAAACCTAGGGGTTTGCAGAAAAACACTGAAACAAACCACTGAGGAGGAAGGGGTGTGGCCTCCTAACGGGGCAGCCAATGTGGGCATCACACCTGTACTGTTATGGCTGTCAGCCAGGAAAACAGCTCACTGGCTGCACACCATAACAAAAACAAGACAGTTCAGGCAGGTACAGCTGCACTATTCCTTCTCTTTTATAAGGAATAGATGTGGCATGTCACCCACTGCTGGGAGACCGGTGCCTTTCATGTGGGTGGCAACACGAGGAAAGCTAAACATGACTTTTCAGTCAAAGAAAGACTGAGAAAATTGAAACAGGGGAAAGAAGACATGTTGAGGGTCACTGCAGAGAAAAAAGCAAGTAAAAGAGACGGAAACTAAAATAGCTAAATGAAACAGTTAGGTTAAAAACACAGTTCAACCTATTATCTCACAAGCATCCTAACGGTATGTCAAATTGTCCAGTCACTTACCACCCCCTAGTGTCCTAATAATGCAACTACCTTAAAGTTTAGTCAGTTTCCATCTGCTTGTCAACAGGTCGGACCAGACATCCCTTTCATCTACAACGGTCTTCAACCGCTCCAAGAGGATCCCGAGGTGCTCTCAATACAGCCTGCAAATGTGGTATCCTGTTCCTACCGTTAGAGAAGCATGCCCAGAAATGCCCGAAACGCCTCAGCTGACTGTACAGCTCATAGGCATTGCATGAAACCAAATCTAAAACACCTCCCTGTCTGCACAGTTTTTGTCAGGCCTATATATTTGTCTCGGTCTAGTCGCGCTTATGCAATATTAATTGATAACTTTAGCTTTAATTGATAACTTTATTAATTGATAATCAAAAGATAAATAACACTACCAAATCAGAATTGACATGAAAACCATCCAGTTACAGAATATTATGTGCTCTAACTTACACAGTACAAATCGAAGCGCAACTTAATTAGGACAGTTATTTCAGAAAACAATATTTAACAAAAACGAGCTGTGACCGGTGCTCCATGTGGTTACAAAGCATCAACAAAATCTCATTGCAGTATCCCCAAATAAGAGAGCCACATTCAGTTACTGGAATTTCACCAGCACCTTTCAGTGTGACTTCCATCAGAAGTTAAACAAAATTTACCGACTGTTGAAATGTAATAATACAATTTATTTACAGCATTTTGCTTCCTAAACACATAATGAAATAAACATTGTCCATAATTGTTTATTCCGTAGTTTGAAGATATAATTTCCAGTGTAACTGGGAATGATTTTCAACCATTCTGATTTCATACTGCCCTCTAGTGGTTACCCGTAAACGTTGATATCGATATGAGAAAACATAAACCAGTTCAATAGCCGGATCATATAATCCACGTAATTGTCAACAGCATCGTTACCTGGAGGTGCTTTGACACGCCCCTGCAAATTTATAATTTGACTAAAAAAATAAACAGTGTATCATGTCATTATATTAATGACCACGACTTGTTAAACGATTTAACAATTTTCATGTTATTTCAGCTTTCGTGAATGTGTTTGCGTGATTTAACTTGAGTTTTGATTGGTTGTTTTGTAAATTATTTTCCACGTTCAATGTTTCATTTGAAAAGAAAACCCCTTTATTCTTGGTTTGGGTAAATTTATATGCAATAATGTTTTGATTCTTTTATTGCAATTACTTGTGATTATGAATGAGATTTCATAAACCAAAGAAACACATTTAACCTACAACTGCAAATTACCTGTTTTATCCAGGCTAATTATCACAGCATCACATAAGCACAACTGTATTTTCCACCGCAAGTCACGTTTCCGTTAGTGTCCCTTACAATTTTCTTTGTGGAGACACAGAAGTAAACTTAGTAGTTAATTCAATTGAAACATTACATAACGTTACACTTCCATGAATTCTGTCTGACGCTTTTTCACACCGCTGCACCTTGAGAGAACATGTTGATTTTTAATCGCAAGTTAAATTGTCTTTACTCAGATTGATGGGCCTATGGGATTGCCTACTGGAATCGTGTCACACGTCAGGGAGTCCGGCTTGACTGGTTACCCAGATGTTTTATGTCATTTCAACAATTGTCGGTTCAGGAATGTTGGATGGCGGTCGAGCGCGTAAAGGTTTGCACACACGCACCAGTTCACGCAGGGGCCTGAGCTGCGGAAT
The DNA here is from genome assembly GCA_025773905.1 of Chitala chitala. Taxonomy (NCBI): domain Eukaryota; kingdom Metazoa; phylum Chordata; class Actinopteri; order Osteoglossiformes; family Notopteridae; genus Chitala; species Chitala chitala. Next base: position 3,784,236 of record JABJVR010000065.1, read on the forward strand.
TTACTTAATGCTTGGTTGGACTAACTCCCTGTGGATGAGAGGCCATCAGTCGATCTCCCCGAATCCTGCCTTTGGCTGACTGAGCTGGCTGGCGGACAGAGAAACAAAACGACAAAGAAGGTGGGTTACTTCGAGCAGTACAATTCTACCAGGTGTCGGAAGAAATCCTACCTGGGGTGATTTATCATACATTTAGCGCGTTCACAGGCATAGCTCCTCATGCATTTTCCCACACTATTTTCTCACTTCAGAGAAGCCACACTAACATGCTTCCTGTACTTAATAATGACAACAAATAGTAGCAGCCACAACAATGTAAAAACTACTGGAAGTTGGAACAGTCGGGAATACGAAAGCCCGGCTTTGAACTTAAGTCTGACCTTAATATTACATCCATGATAATTAAAGGGAGAAGCAAAAGCCAGAAAATCATCAAAATTATTATTATTATTATTTTTTTACACGTGGCCATTCAACATTTATATACGTTTTTCATATAGTACAACATTTGCGTTCTTGATAGATGTAACGTTGCAGGAGGGAGGCAAAAGAGTCGTAACAGGTCTAGTCGCGGAGAGAGCTTTTTTAAACGGGACCAAAAATACATACGAATAAAGAAACAGTAACTCACAACAAAGGTAGGATCAGAGCGAAAGTAGGCGAATAACGGAATGGGTAACAGGAGCGCGCGCGCAATCAGACACACACACACACACACACACACACACACACACACACACACACAACACGACTTGACCACAGACAGAAGTCTAACAACTGGCGAGGCGATAGGGAAAAGACATACTTTAAATAGTAACACGATACAACTCGAACTAGGTGAAACACTAATACAATGGAAGTGGGACCAAGCATTAGGACAAGCACAGGACGACAATTAACTAAAGACATAAATACCATAGAGACCTAGACCAGTCTACACACCTAGAAAACATATGGAGACTAGACAAGGTAGAAATTACACAGGAACGAAACAGACACTGGCCATGCGTCTTGAAAAAAAGAATACACGCTATTTTAACTTTTAAAACAGTTGCTAATTGCAGTGTTTATCAATTGTGTATTTTCTTCCTATTCACCTGATTAATGACTTGTGGAAAACACCATAATTACTTGCACTTTGTAAGGGGAACCAGGATACCCCAGCGCAATTTCTTTAACATAATTATACATAGAGGTTAGTGACGCAGTCTGTGAAAACACCTGAAAACAGAATTGTAACCGATTCTCTCCGCCACAGTAACCTGCATAAAGTGTTTTGCCAATGTTCCGATCGTGTGGCTTTCCTTCCAGCCAACATCCCATAAATCCTCAAGGCTCACCTCAAATTAGCTAAGCGCGACGCTGTCATCTTAGCAACGTGATGGAGCGCCGCCGGGGGAGCGCAACCGTTTCTGCGCTGCATGGCACTTTGACGGGGGCAGCGCAGTTTTCCTGCCGCAGTCGCTCTATCTTCTTAACGGGCCGTCTCAGTGTCAGCGCATTACTAACAAGTGGCCACCTAATCACCTCGCTGTGAACTAAACCTCCCAGTGGTTCCAACGACCCATTCAGTGCGTCTGGGTCAAAGTCTGTCCCATGCAGGTAGACGGCCAGGTGAATTCAGACAGGAGCCGTATGTCCTTGATGTGTCAATTCACACTTTTCACACGTGAAATGGGTGAATACAAAACCACAAACACGCCGTCTGCGTTGTTGAATAAAGGATGGCAATTGCCACAAATTTTATTTGTAAATCTTGAAAGCAAACGATAAATACTACATGGACAATAACGCGATTTACCATCATTGTATAAATCTGGGAAGCAATGAAACACTTACTATAAATCAATTTCCCCTTTATATAAGATTTCCTGCCAATGAATATGAGCTATCGAACAATGACGTGAGAATATAGTATAGTCACTTTCGCAGAGGTAAGCCGGGTACCGGAAACTGCTGTGCGTTTTCCCTGCTGAGTAATACCTGTTGTTTCAGAGGGTTTCTTGGAATTTATCAAAACCTTGAAATAATTATCCTTATAGGTATTTTGCGTACAAAGAGCAAAGTTGCAAATGCACACGTTTACGCATCCACAGTGATGGAGCGCACTTGTCACGTGCATTGATCATTGGCTTGGAAGTGATTTTTCTCCATCTGGAAAAGACTTGCTGTGGTTAGTGTAACTATTAAGAAGCAGAAACAATTTCCCGTATACCAAAACAAGTCTGTTGTTTTATCCCTGAAAAAAAAAAACACTAAAATTAAATTATTTACAAAAAAAGTCAAATGGTACGCGTTTAAGACTATATATGCTGATAAATAATGCAATAACAATTTGATCACATTTGGCTACACCGATTCTCCCTAAAGATCGGATAGTCACGGTGGTTGAGGGAGACTGACAGACCCACAAGAAACTGTCACCCGCTGGCACTGGGCCGTGTACGTGCGCTACACCTCCTTAACCTGGCACGGTGAAGGCGCATCATTCGCGTTTGATGGCTTGAGCCGCAGCCAGCGCCAGAAAGCAGACACGATCAGCTTAAACAGACGAGACATTTGCCAAGATCTCAGGTTCTTTGACAGGGAGACAAAATGAGAGATGTTTGATTACGACTTTCGAGATAATTTACCGGAAGACTGCGCCTACGACGCTCTGACGGTCAAAACGACTTACTGTAAACCTCTGTGAGTAATGCTGCCTTCTCAGAATCTAGGCCTTGTGTTATACTCCATCACAACATCCCTGAAACAGCCTGAAAGTGAGACAGCTTATTCAGATTCTTATGATTGGAAAACAGCTGAAGAACCAGTAAACAGCTGTATAATGTGCGCTAAAAGCGGTGAATTTACCCAAAATCAATACCGCCAGTTAGAAAACGTCAGCTGTCCGATTTAAAAACGGGACGGGGTTTGCTCAATTAAATACACAGAATCAAAGACCGAGAATAATCGCAGAGAAGCACAGAGTACAGCTGCATGGAGTATAATTTGTAAAATACCGTACATGGTGCACAACACATGGATCACATTCGTTTCTATGGATAATTTCTCCATTATCGGTATATTTGTCCGTAGAGGGCGCTGCTGAACAACTTCTCCAAAATTACTGCGTTAAAAGGGTTGTCCGCTGCTTCCAGAACAGTTAGTATGTCTATGATAACCGAACGCGTTATAAGGAGTGTATACTGACTTACATTAGGTTTAAATAGTTCATGTGACTCTTGAAGGTATGTCCGTATCAATAACGTCATAATTTAACTATTTAGTTTTGCTTGTGCTTGATTTTGAGACGAATTAGTTTTTTTTTTTTTTTTACATATTGACAGTTGGGCCAAGCTGCATGTAGTTAAATAGGTGTGAAAAAACGAAGATTGTATTCAGATACACGTGTGACCAACTGCTAAATAAATAAATAAAAAAAAATTAATAATAATAATAACAATAATAATAATAATAATCTCTAAAAATAAAACTAATAGCAGTTTTCAGAGATGTTGATACTCCTTCAGAAATTTCTGACTCCATAGATCCGCGGCTTGCTTTGGCTGTGTAAACCTTCATTAGATGATTGCATGTAAAACACGTGCTCCACACTGTTGTTAGGTGATAATGCAATAAATAGTGGTTGTCTGAAAGGCTTTTACTGTCTCCAAATGAGGACAATCTGTGATCACAAGCACTTCAGGCCTTTGTGAGGAATCACAGCCTTATTCACCACCATGTCTTGGAAGCGACGGCATTTTCGGTGACACACAACAAGAAACACAAGTTGAAGTGGTCTTTGTAAAACAGGTTTTGTCTGATACTACCACAACAATAACAAAAACAACAACAACAACTACTGCTAATAATAATAATAATTGTGTTTGTTAGTCACCCCTTTGAGAATATACAGTTACTGTCTTGTACCTTTTAAAGGTGGATGGATGAATGAATAATTTGTCAATATAATTATGGTGGAATATCGAACCTCCAATGTATAATACTTATAAAATACTAGCGTCTGCAAATCAGTAAATACAGAAAAATAAAATAGTACACTGCATAAGAGCAAACGGTGGTAAACTAAGACAGCGTGTGGTGTTTATGTAAGGTGTTTTTAAGCCTTGTAGATCACATTAACAGTGAGTCAGAAGTGAAAGCTATTCAACAGAAGCAAAGGCTGTCTTGTTTGCCCTCGGCTTTGAGAAAGAAAAAAAAATTATATCCAAGGCTTGAGAGGCAGTGGTGAGAGATTTTCTGGACAGAAATGACATGCAGTGTTTTTCTCCATAATGCAAGTGAGGCTTGTCATTATTTTTCACATTATTTTTTGGGTTGAAGGACATGGTCGTTTCACAAACACACACAATATCTGAAATTAGTCAGAAGAGGTGAAATTCCTGAGTACAGCAGGCGGAGATGGTCATGCTCTTGTTGGGAGGGGGGAGGGAGCAGTTTTACTCAAGCTCACAAAATGGGATCAAATTAAGTCTCTTTTTCAAAGAGTAGAGAACGTGGGCTGTAAGGTGTTTAAGGTGTGCGAGAACCTCCAGTGAGTTCTTCTGTTTTGTTGAAATATATCTATCAGCTTTCATTTTTGCAGTAGGGGATAAAACACCTCTTGTCCAACTGCATTACCAATCTGAAGGTGTTTACTTAGCGTGTTTAGGAAAAATCGTACCCCGTTTTAGCGGTAACAATTGATTCCTCGTTAATAAACGAAGAAGAGTGTTAGCACATGTGGTTGATGTAATTCAATAAAATATTAGTTTGAGCAGAAAGTTTTGCAGCCTTAACTTGGGTACTCATGAACTAATTAGTTCAACCTTTCCCATTTAGTGTGCAGCTGCCGATAAACAGAAGCCAAAAGAACGGTTTCTGTTTACATACCGGTGTCCGCCATGGTCACTTGCATATGAAAATATATATATTACGCCCGCCGCGTTGTGTCAGCGACATCACTCCGAAACCGAGACCGATTGGCTCTGCAGGCTAATCCCTTGTCTCTGGTGCGAGAAACCCAAGTTCAAGCCTCCCCCTCGGTCCGTTGCAATGCTTTCAACAGGATTTTTAAGTACCAGTATACAGTACACCTCCCAATGCAGCCTTTTCCCATTAAAGACCTGCTTAAAATGCAAAATGGAGGTTTGCATCCAGCATGGCCAAATCCAGTGTGGATTTAAGGATGTGGCATTTTACTAGCTATGTCGTTATTGTATTAATGTCTTTTACTCTAGCAAATGCTGGAACAAAATACTAGTCCATTTGAGTAAGATAACGGACAATTGTATTCTAAGAACTTTCTTGAATAATTATTTGTATTTTTATAAGATGAGGTCATGTGATTGGTACCTTGCTGCAAAGAGGCTTGTGCACTTTTAGTAAATACGTTTCCTGTTATTGTGTGTCTGCAGTCTGTGTGGTTTGGCTTTGCTGAGTGATGGTTGGGGTTTCAAATACACACCTAAATGTAATATATTGGTTCCTGTTTTTGCTGATGTCTCTGAAAATGATACGAAGTCTACAGTGAAAAAGCATGAGTTATTATTGACTGCTGCTGACGATGTTTTGGTAGGAGGGATGCAGCCTGCTTTGACCTCAGAGTTCGCATAAACTGCAGCACATTTCCTACAGGTAATACAGTGTCCGCGGACCGGTTCCGGGCCACAGGCTGACACGTACTGGGCCATGACCCAGCTGGGAAAAAGGAGTGGGTGTGTAGACTGTGAAATGCGTTTATTCACAAAAATGCCATTTTTAGTTTCACATCACATTAAAAACTATTTCCAAAATGTTGCTAAACATTTTTCCTAACTAATTTAATTGACCAAAGTAAATTGTAAAAATGGCTAGCATTAATCAATGGTGGTGTGGTGGTTAACACTGTCGCCTCGCACCTCTGGGCCTGGGATTTGATTCCCACCTTGGGTCTGTGTGCGTGGAGTTTGCATGTTCTCCCTGTGCTTGGTGGGTTTTCTCCAGGTTCTCTGGTTTCCTCCCACAGTCCAAAGACATGCAGGTTAGGTTGACTGGTGTCTTCAAATTGCCCATAGTGTGCGCGTGTGTGTGTGTGCTGTGGTGGGTTGGCACCCCACCCAGGGTGTCCCCTGCCCTGTGTTCCCTGGGACGGGCTCCAGGTTTCCCACGACCCTGAATTGGATAAGCGGTATATAGAATGGATGGAGCACTAATCAATTTTACTATACCATACATCAACAGTGAGCTTTCAGCACGCAGCCCTGGTAAATCATGCCATTAGATCTACACTACTCAACGTTAGGAAAAACGAAAACAGAAATGACAGAGTTTTTTTTTGTCCTTATTTAAATATTTATTTATTTATTTGTTACTGCCACTGCTGAGAAACAAGGACAAGGGTGACACTGAAAAGAAGAGAGCTTTCATTCAAAAATTTGACCACCACTACTTGAAATATGAGTTTGTTGCATTTGGGGACGCTGCTGTCCAAAACCCTCCGTGTGGTGTGGTGTGTGGCAGAGGTTAGCAAACGAGGCTGTCAGACCTTCCAAACTACTTCAACACTGAATGTGCTCAGTGTGATGACCCCCCCCCCCCACACACTGTCTGGTTCATGGGGAATACATTAAAGCTCCGTCTGGTCCATACTCTCAAAAAGTTTGGAAACCCCGGGTCTAACTGATAACCTCTGAGTTTTATTTATTACGTTCTTAAAGATACAGTGGTGAATTTTCAGGTTGCCACAGCATCTCGAAACATCTATCTCATTCAATATGAATGTCTTCTCGCTTGGGTGACGGTAAATATTTCCTTGAAATACGACCGTGGACGATTTCATGTTTTTTACAGCTTGTGGCATTCAGGTCAAAGTCTGTCAATACACTTAAAAAAAATCTTTATATACCTTTAGCAAACTCCAGGTGGGCTGTCACAAGCTTTTTACTAAGTATCTTTACAGAAACCACATCTTTATAGCTTTGATTAATGGAGTGCTGCAAATATGGCTGTCCTTCAAGGTTGTTTTGCCTTGTTCGACAGAATGTTTTAGAATGACCGCTAGGTTCTATGTCACCCTCCTAACAAAAGCCCTCCTTGTTCGAACACTCAGTTTAGTCAAACAGCTTTAACTTTGGGAAGAATCTTGTGGTTGAAAACATCTATTTCACAATGCCCAAGGTTATCGCGGTCCTGAGAATTCACTGCATTGCCAACTTTTAATACCATTTCCTGATCTCTGAACTGACATAATTCCTGTAACACTCCGTCATATAGCCACCCACTCCCACACTAAACTGGCCAAATCAGTCCCATAGCTGTCTGTCACAAGTTTTTTCCTGCTAAAAACAGCATAGGCAACATAAACCAGCCATATAGCTTCATGGATTACATTTTAATAATGGTCATGAATAAATAAATTTCAACTTTAGGTACATGTCTTGTGTCTGCTGTATTTTAACACCCTAGTACATTGCTCAAAGCAAGAAAATAGCGGTTAGTTGTAATCATTACTGATGATTGAACAGATATGATGCCGAACATCATACGTCCCTTAAATTAGTCTATTAGTCTCATTTGCCCTTTGAAAACTGCTTTTTTAGCTGTGAATGTCTCACCAACCACCTGCCTTGGCTGAATATCCACTCCCGCCCACAGCTCTGAAAATGAGTTCCATGCCACAAGCTATTGTGTTGGGGCTCTGGGAATTGTGGGAGTCTTGCGATGGTGCAAACTTCTACTTGTATGTCTGCAGACAGTTTTTGTTTTGGCCATCATGACTTTTTAACTCTGTCATGCACTGTAAACCGTGGAACTTGATAAGGGCGGGTCGGCAGCTTTATAAATATATACAGACAGGACAAATTTGAAAGAAAAACCAACATAAAGTTATTATTGACAGGCTGCTCCTGCTGACGCAGTGTGATCACGTCCTGCCTTGACGTTCTCACTGCGTAAAACAAATGGGTTTGTTCAACAGGAATGCTTGCACGGTTTAAAAGGTTCTGAGGTTTTAGGTTTTATAATTAATAATCACAAAGGCACACACACACACATAGACATGCATAAAAGTAAAAGATGCAGTATCCAGGGCTCAGACTACACGTCCTCTGGGGCAGTTACAGCTGTGTTTTTAAAACAACAGTGTGCTTTCATAGCCTTGTAGATGAAATCCTAAACAGGGAAGGCAGCATTTGAGAACAGATTAGGATTAAGATTAAGATTAAGAAGGGTGTGTATTTCCTCCCCCTACTTTTTCTCACCTGATTTATTGCAGCATAACAGTTCATTGGCTACAAATGTAAAAAGTTATACACTTTATAATGTGCACTTTAAGTGGTGTGCTTGTGTCAAAAGATAGTACAGGGACTCAAGGTGAAACACAGTGGTTTGCAGTGGTTGAAATGAGAGAATCCCACATGGGAACTGGTATCGCTGCTCCTTAATGCTGGAGGAACTATTCTCAGTAACTACAATACCATCTGAAACTCAAACTTGATGATACTGCAGTAATTTCACTTCAGATCTAAATGTGTCCCACCTTTATACAAGCCTTATCTCACATCTGATGCAATAGTTATTAATAATATAATAATAATGTAATAGTTATGTTGAACAAATTTGGAACATTTTGGTACTGCCATTTGGAAGAGGAACGAGCCATCATTTTAACATGTCCTTTTTACATTTTTGTAAAACGCGAAAGCTGCTTAAATGAACAGAACAAGGTTCTCACAGGCATGTCTTCTGCAACTCAAGTACATTCAAGTGATCCGTTCCACAGGTGCCGTAACCCTGAAAGTGAGATGTGTTTAACATCTATTATCCTTTATATGACATGATTAGCACAGGTGCTAGTTCTGTACAAACCATTACTGAGCATCTGTTAAACTGTGTTCTCTAAGCATCTAATGTCTGTATAAGTAACACAAGAGGTTTTCATATAAATGTACGAGTTCCGTTTTTAAAGTTTTGAAAATATTTAAACTATAAAAATTGTGTGGGGGACTTTATTTCTTTTGTACATACATGCATTGGTGAGCATAGGAGCCCAATGAGAGAGTCCAATGAGTGAAGGTATATTCTGACAGACAGGGTAAAAAAAAATAGGCTAACAAATATCTACTAACAGAGGTCATCCAACAATATTACAGAGCCACAGGACTACAACAAACTGGCAAGGTGCAAACAGAAGAGAAATGCTTAAGTAGGGAACACTAGGAAACAAGAAACAGGTGAAAGCATTAATGAGGTCCACAGAAGGAAAGGAAGAAAAGACTAGAGGGGCACAGGGGAAAGGGTGACACACAGTGGACACACAGAAACATGACAGGCTAGGGCATGACACGTGTGTCATTTTCACTAAATATGTGGTGATTTCAAACACCATTTTAACTGAGTAGCTGTTTACATCGAACGGGACGGTTTATGCCTTATACCTCATTGAAACTTCAGTCTGCACTACAAGGCTTGTACTCTAGAGAAACACTAAAGAACATGTACACACAAAATGTCATGCAACAAATGGGCCCAAGTTAACCTCTGAGACAAGTCTGGGAGTTATTGGCAAAAGTATTATGGCTGGTGATAGATCGGTATAAGGAGTTTGGTTTAACCAGAGTGTTGACTGATGTTTTATTGAAGAAAACCTACTTCAGCTACTGTTCCTCAGTTGCCATGGCAGCAAGCAAGTCTGTCAGTAGACAGAAGATCCCTCCAGAATGCCAGTGTCTAAAAATGAACAGTAAGAAGTTGAGAGAGGATCAGTCGGTAGGTGTGTTTTACTTAGTCACAATTATAACACCACCGAAAAGATCCTACACATAGTCAGGTAATGAAGTGGTTCAGACAGGGACAGCCATTTGCTGTTTTGGGGTGGGTTGGGGGGCTTCAGTGTGATGGTGTTTATCATTTTTAAAGTCCACTTATCCCTGTATGGTAGCAGCAGTCCATCGCAAGCAGGCAGAGCATAAGAAATAGCCACTGATAGAGTCACAAGGTATGGGAAACGGAAATGTTCTGGTTACCAGCACATTTAAATGATCCAGTGCAACAGATTTTGGGAAGAAACTGGAACACTGGGAAAAAATAACCCACGCAAACAAACAGATTGCATACAAGATAGGCAGAAAAGCTGTAAATGAACTATGGTACCAAAACGACAAGACAACGGTGCTGGTGCTGTTAATTAGGAAGATATTTTAATGGAGTGCCGTTTTAAAACTGGAAATGTTTATGGACAATGTACCGTCCATGTAGATGTTTTAGAAAGGAAGAAAAAATAAAGTGTGGTTTAGGACCATCCCGCAGGTTTCCTTTCCTTCCTTTCACCCAATTGATGGATTATATTTCTTTACAAGCCATTTCTCTCTGTCAGTAATGCACCTCACACCAGCAAGTGCGGCGCGCTAAGAGATTTGATCGTTTTTAATGCTTTCACACACAGTGAGGACGTTTAAGAGGAAATCTGATTAAGAAATAAATCCTGCGCACCTTGGTGCCGAAGCGCTCTGCGAAGGAAGTCCCCCTTAGAGCGGGCGCCTAATGTACAAAGTGAAATTTGCTTGTAATCGACGTACTTGGCTGAGAAACACGATGACATCTCAGCAGGACTGCAAAGTCCAGGGAGAATTTGCAAGGCTGAAAAACCGAGATCGGTCGCGGTAGATGCTAACCCGAAACACCTGGGCGCTGAAGGTACTTTAGAAAGATGGAGTCCCTCTCCATGGTGCCTTTATCTGGCTGGCTGGAAGAAGGAGCCCACGCGTAATTTTCATCTTCAGGTTGCTAACAGATGGTTTGGTCCCCGTTGGCTGACTGCCAAAACACTAATCTATGAACTGTTTTTTTTTGCTTTTATTTAGCCTTATAATGTCAAAAGTCAGGTTGACAACAAAAATAATTTTGAAAAAGTTATGACACCCACTAGATGGCAATATTTTACAGTGGTAAATGTGTGCACCACTACTGCGAAATACTTCGCGCTTTACACTAAATGCTTTCAATTTAGTGGATGTATTTTCTGTAATTGTTTAACGTGATTTCCCCAACCAGAGAAAAGCCTAATATGGACAGCTTTAAACCAGTGATTCGCACACACTTTCTCCGTTTGTGCCGCCATAATGTCTTGACACAAATTTGAAAATATAATACTGAACTGTTTCGTTCCAGACCAAGATAGCTTTTTAGTGTGTAATATCAGTCAAAATTGTGAAATTGTGATTTTCTAAATCGCTGATATTTCTGCACCGATTAAAAAAAAAAAAAATCAAATGGAAGTTTTAGTGAGGAAAATAGTAAAGTCAGTGTCATTTTGAGGGACAGTGAGGTTGTGATTTCTCACTGTAATGTGAAACTCTTCCACAGGTCCATCTGCTGAGCAGCTGTACACAGCTTTTGACTGCTGTTTACCACCACCAAAATTTACCTACGTTCTCATGTGGTACTTGTATGAGAATGTGCTGATGTGTTTCCAGAAAACTAATACGGTATCAGTATATAGGCTGTTGTGTCAAAATCCCGGTAAAAATTGCAGTTATATGTTTCAGTTTAATACTATGATTGTATTTAAATTTTAAACACCATAAGCTCACACAGACACCCTACAGCTGTGAAAATTTACATGTAAAATATTAAGGCCATTAGCAGGCTAAATTTGACAATTGTGGAACACGTCAAACTCCAATGCCCTGTGTTACAATTTCCCAGAATGCACTGGTGCACCTGCCAGAGATGACCATTAAATGAGGCCGTTTGAATCTGATGGCGCTGCTCGTACCATTCAACCACCTAGTCCTGCTGTCCCCCTGGGCATTGGAGCCCAGTTAACAAACACCGACTTTCTGTACCGGGGCAGGGTTTAGCTTGAGTGGCTGTAATTGGCGTGTGGGCGAAACACGAGCGTACGGACATAAGCACATCCCCGGTGTGTGGTCTGAAGAAGCAAGACTAACTGGAGACAATCTTTTCTGTTTGTTTCTACAATAAACACAGGTTAGCACGATAAGACGGCACAGCCCTCCTATAAAGCAAATGACACAAGAGTGCTGCATATTACGTTATGTGTGTTTTTGCATGTAAATATGTTGCATTATCTTTTAGAATGGAATAGTTCACCTAGTAGTTTGAATCTGATGATCTGCTAATATGGGTAAGGTCTGCTAAGGCTTCGCCCATGAAGGAGCAGTGGATTCAAGAGTATCTCAGATGATTAGGTCCTACAGCAGGCCTGTCAGGGAACGGCGCTCTGCTGTGTAGTCATTACAGCCGCGGTGTGTAAAGACGGCGAGCGTGTTGTCAGGGTGTCACTTGGAGGAGCACCCCACTGAGCCCAAGTGGAGTGAGTATCCAGAAGCCTCACGGCCCACCAGATTCTGTCACCTGCTGAGCACTCGGTCTGTGTGCGGCGGGTTTCAGCGCCGTCTGCGTTTCGCAATGCTGAAACGGAGCACATGTTGAACTTGTTAACTTCCGATCTCAGCGAAAAGGACTCCTCACACATATGCGTCTCTTTTTTTTTTTTTTTTGGACAGACTCAGGCCTGAAAATATTCTGCTATTTGCACCACGTTCTGCTTTAACCCTCTGGAGAACCTGTGTGAAGTGCTCAGTGTAAAGTGAAGTGTTCAGTGATGGTTCGGTGGAAAGCAAAATAAGGCATCCACAGACCGCAGCTGCACAACATCTGCTGTAAACCACTACCATACAAATAACGTAACCAGAATTTATATTATTGGCATATTAATTTCCATACTTGGCATCCGAAGCTTCTCTCGTGTTCAACATCTTACCGCCGGCAGCTCCAGGAGTGAGACCACTGAAGGACAACCTTGGCTTCTGTGTACGAGCGTAATCTATTAGAAACAGAAACAATAACACCACAAACCGCTGCTAATGCCTGGGACCGTGAGGAAGTGTCCAGAAGAGAGGTAATGTCCGCAGCATGAGGAAGTCACAGTTCCACACCATGATCTCCTTGGAGCAGTGGAGCTCAGAGTATAGCACTGTCTTTGATATGCCAAGCTGTCACTTCAAATTTTATAAAACCTAAATGGCACTACCTAATCATATTTATTAATCATATTTAATGTTTTCTCACATTTTTTTATTACAATGACATAATAATTGGGAAAAGGGAATCAGTTTTATGGCCAAGTTTGCTTGTCACATACAAGAAATTTGTTCTGTGCATTTAGCCCTACCACTGGGGGGAGCAGTCAGCAGCCACACATGGCACCTGGCAAACTAGCATTTTGGGTGTCTTGCTCAAGGTCATATCTGGTGCCTGGGCTGGGATTTGATCCAGGGGGACTTTCACATCCCAACGTGATGTCCTACCCATTGAGCCACCAGGCCGCTAAATATAATACTACTACTACTAATAATAATTTTATTCTGGCTTCCCTGCAACCCTTAACAGGATTAAGCGGTATAGAAGATGACTGACTGACTGACTGACAATGGCAAAGAATAATCATGTAAATACTGTAAATAATATGTTTCCCGTAAAACTTAGAACTTTGTGAACTGTTTCATGCTGGTTTATAAATCTGACAGAACTCCACAGTTTTACAGGGTTGTGATTAAGCACCTAAAATTAATTTACAAGCTGACACCTCTACCAAGAGGTAGAAAAAAAGGTTTAAAAAGTCTCACAGTGTTGATTTGTGCTGGAAGTCACCAAAGTGAATGTTAAATGAGTCATCGTTTAAGAAAGCGGCCGTGGGGTCTAGCATGCGTCGAGAACGTCAGTGGACCACACAGACACTGATTAATTTTCTTAATGGACTCGCTCACTTATAAATAATCATATTTGCATTTTGGTTATGTACCCGTTGTGAAGTTATGGGGTGAGGTTGCATTGCTCTTGAATCAAAGTGACAGGTGCCAAAGACCTACACTTCATTAAAACTCACTATATATTACAGGCAGAGAAGCCACGGAGCCAATCGCTTAATTCTTGGTGGAAATTTACTGGAAATTTAAATTAATTCATAATTAATTTATAACCTTCAGCAAATACAAGCCGACTTTTGGTATTAAACCTTAACACTGCTCAAGTGCAGTAATTGGCTTAAGTCTTGTCTGATAGTTCAGTTTAAATGAGCTGAGTGAAAAATCCACCGGGACCCTAAGGACCCGCCTTGGTGGCGGTGAGATGGCTGGACTCCTGTGTTTACTGCTTCGGCTCCTACTGCTGATAGGAGAACATGTGGATTTTGTAGCACAGGTCTGGAGGTTTTCCCTTATCTTCCATTCTTCATCTTGAAAACAGGGGAGCTAAAGGAAGGAAGTGGGCCGAATTACCGCCTCGGACAGGAATCCTGCTGGATTACAAGGCCTCTGGCTGCCTTTGGCCTGACTATCCATCATCTTCCTCCATTTTTTTCCTTGGACAAAAAAGAACACAATTTTAAGGAGAAGTTGTGAAGGTTCCTTCTAATTTGTCCACAGATTTTCAGTCTTCTTCATGGCATGGTACACCACTCTCAGTCCAGCTTCTGATATTCGGACTTGACAATGTGCTCATCCATCCATCCATCCATTATCTTAACCGCTTATTCCTGGTGAGGGTCGCGGGGAAACCTGGAGCCCATCCCAGAGCACATAGGGCGCAGGGCAGGGGACACCCAGGGCGGGGCGCCAGCCCGCCACAGACAATGTGCTCAACACCTTATTATGCCGTGTGGTTTGCAGACTGCCGGGTTGCATGTCGGTTAAAACGACTCCAAGTTTTCCTCCTGAAAAATCTGATGGTGTGACGTTCTGTGGCATGCCAAACAAGCCCACATTTACATACATAGCAGATTTTTGCACCTTCCCGTTAATAGCTATGCAAGCATTTTAGTTCAACTCAGTGATTTTCAGTGAGATTTTCATTACATATTATGCATCTGTGAAAACCTTAAAAACTGCAATGACGTTGCATCCTCTGGAATCTTGCTCAAATTGCAAATGTTCCTTTTTTGTTGCAGTGCTATTAATTTGCAGTGCGTTTATCAATCACACCTGCAGTCTAGCTCATAAAAATGCATTCATGTTTTATTTTTTATTTTTTTATTTTTTGCTTGGCACAGTCAGTGGAAATTGTTTGCATTTTTTAATGTAGGCAAAATATCAGGCCACCAAATTTCAGAGAAAAATGTGGAATTGTTTTTTTTCTTTGCATTTTACAAATAGGGAGATACCACTTAGTGTAAACCAAGGTCAGAGGAACTTTCACCAGAAGGATTTTCATCAACGTGTAAATGCAAAACGTCAGAACTCCACAATTAAATTTATTTTATATCGGTTTTCAGAGAGCACCAGAAATCACCAGCTGTAATCCAGATTTCCAGGTTCCACCTTTCTGGTCCTGTCTATTGGGGCGTTACTGTGAATCATATTTCCATGTAAGCCGCACGTTGCTAACCTAATTATAAATTGGAAAAAATGTACTTTCTACTTGTTCTGCATAATCTGTCAACAAGGACAGGAGGATTTTTTTGGACTTTCCTCAAATTGGCAGTTGCTTTTTTTTCGCCTGTTTTTGATAAATCTTTTTTGAGCCCATGGCAGAAATATAGCGTGCTCGATACAGTTTGATTGACGAAAAACTCTTGTTAAGGCAATAATAAATGGGGACTCTCATATTTTAACAATGATATTGAGATTTTTGTCATTTATTAATTGCACACTTTAGGGTGTAATGACTAAATGACAATTTATGGAGCTCTCACACACATTTCACATTCTTCTAAAGCTATCAAGAACATAATGAAAGGCTGAAAGACTGAAACATGGGACCATTTCAATATAAATATGGTTTTTCTCCAGTGTTGATTTGTTATGGGCTGGATGTGTCTAAGGTTCCAAAGAGGCCCAGATCATTCTATGCAAGGTACCTAACTCATAACAGGAAACTGATATTTAAAGGTACAAATGTATCAGACTGGTTAAATTGGAGTTTTTAAAGGTTCTTTGGACAACCATAATGCATTGATTTGTACGCAAAAAAATAATATTACATAATATTACTTTTTGTGTCTACTTGTAGATCCACGGTCTTTCTTTTCCCTGGAGAAATGCTGCCTATGTTTATTCTTTTGGGCTGTAAGTTGCTTTGGACAGCATTATCTGCGAAGCGAACAAACTAATGCCCATTTAAATGTAAGAAATATATCATCGCGGCAGAGAGGGTGGGCGGAGTCTTCCCCAGAACTCCCTGCTGTCCCCCGGTGTTTGACAGAGACTTTCAGTCAGATACACGCCCACGCTCTCATCAACCCGTACCCGTCACACGAGAAAGACAAAAAAGAAGTCATGTTTGAGATTGCGGAGTAGAATGCTGAAATGTCAGGAAAAAAAAATCACCACCCCCCTACTCTTTCTCTTTTTCTCTCTGTCCTCCTCCCCTTGTTGAGGACTGTAAAGTCATTTTCTTCCAGCATTTCTTTGCAGGTTTCACATTGTTGTGGGGGGTGGGTGGGGTGCACTGGAAATGAAAATGTTCTGAAGGGCTGCAGTCACCACAGACAACAAAACGGGCCTGAAAGGAAGCATTCGCGTGACGCTGAAGCCTGAAATTTGGAGTAGATTGCTTCTTACTGAATCCACTGCAGTCCGCACGAAAAATACTTAGCATTACTGCTAATGTCAAAATGTTTAAATGTGGTAAGCAAGTCCGTCAGCAGAGATATGTACCTCCTCTTTCTGAAAATTAGGGAGGCCGCATTAATCAGGTACTTAGCTGGAAATAAACATCTATGCAAATCATAAACGTCAACATTCAGAATTCTAGATATAAATAAAACAGGTTACATATAAAAACATGAAGTTTTACACACGTGTAGGTAACAGTCGGTGGCAGCTGACTGTGTAGACTTGAGCACAAGGGTCCACTCTTACAGAAAATCTGATAAATTCTGAACACCTTGCCTGCCTTTTTGTTGTGAATTTTAATTGTCTACAAACATTAGGGTGATATGACTGAACAGTCAAACTGTGAAGGTGAAACAGCTTTGTGGATTTGAAAAACAGTAGCGGTTCCCAGCAATCTCTTTGATAAATATCCATTTAAATCTCAGCACCCCTCCCCCCCGAGTCCTAACATACCCTCTGCCCGTATTCCCCCCACCCCTTACCCACAGGGAATCCTGCCTTCCTCCGCCTGTTTGATCCCATCACTGCTCGCTGTCTCCTGTGGCTCGGCACGCTAAATAATGCAAACGTAATACGAGGGCAAAGGTGGCTAATGCCTTGTAAAACAGGCCGGTGAGGGTTTAAATGCTGCCCCCAGCCCTGAGCCTCCACGCAGGGCTTCCTGCTCCAAGAGTGGCTGCCCCACAACGTCCTGCTGAAGATCTAATCAGCGAGAGAAGCCTCTGGGGACGCTGAGTCACTTAGACCTCTTACAAAATCTGCTTAATGCTGCACTCAGATCCATTTACCATTAAAGACCCAGGCCAGCACACCGGGGCCAAATGGCCAGCTCCCAATTATAACCATTTCCCGAGGTCTTGCGCTCCTGCCATCCAAAGGATGTGGCCAGTCACCTCCCGTATTTAACCACGGGATGCATCGCCATGTTGACAATGTGCACATTAACCTGGGAGACGAGTATCCCACACGGAGAACGAGCCATGGGTAACCATGGCCATTAGCGATCCATTAGCGTGCATATATTAGCATTGTTAAAGGGAAGGTGGAGCACTTTGGAAAGATATGGAGGATCGTGATGGAGAAATCCTGCTTCTGAATAAGAGCAGAGGTTTGATGTGGGTCACTGCTGACAGACCAGTGCTTCTGCAGTCACCTAAAGATCACACACTAGTTTTCTTTTTTTTGAGTTGAATATTTTGATACTCTGGATAAGGCGGTTAAGTGGATGGATGGCTGGATTTTGATACTCTGTGAACATTAGTCGGATACGTGTCCCGCTCCTGCAGGTCCCTGGGCGTCGGCGTGATTGCAGATACTTGGTTAGGTAATTTAAAAAGTGAGTGACAAGACACGGTAGAAGTTAACGTATCAAGCCAGGCTGCAGAGCAGAAGGCCACAGGTGTAGAAAGGTTCACAGCTGCACAAGCGTGGGACACATTTCCCAAAGGCAGCAGCCCAAATCTGCACCAGAACGAAAAGCCAAGCTTAAAGGGGAGCACGTCAGGTTCTCCATGTGGAGGTACCCCTTGAGAAATGTCAGTCTGCCTCGCAGATGATGGTGGAGGTGCAGCGGAGGCCGGGCTCTAACGGATGGTCTTTGCTAGGCGGTGCGCACAAACCGTTAGTGTGAATTACTGTACGAGCATTAGATGCTCAGAGCCTGTTCTCAGAGAAGCTCAAAGAAAAGTCGCTTCTCCATTTAAACAAGCATTTCATTTCATGTTACTTACAGCGATTTCCTGAAATGACCCTGTTTGTTTTCTAATGGTGGACCATTTAGAGTGATAATTTTGTCACTGTGATCCCATAAAAGTGCCAGACAAGGCAAATTATGTCAAGAAAAGACTCCGCGGACAATAGTTGCGAGGTGCATCTACCTGGGGGTTTCCCGTGGGAAAACGTGTGGTCCTTCAAATACTGTGTTTAGCCTGATTGATCTTCCGGTGAAGCAGAACATCAGAGATCTTTTCCATCACTGGTTTGTACTGTAGCGTAAGACTAAGATACTTAACAGTAATTGCCTCAATACATACAGATTTACTCGTGTTTGGAAATGTGATGTTGAATGATGTACGAGTCCAAGTGTGGTGGATGAGTCTGATAAACATATAATTCCAAAAAGGTCAAAGGGCAAAGGTCATCATATTGTCCTTTGTATCCCTTTCTTTGCTACTCATTTAACTTTTATGTCAGATCTTCCATTACTTTTTTGCAAATGCCTCATAACCCCTTCAGAACAAACAAGCAACAAAATAGAACAGAGATTATTAAGGACACTCAAAATCATCAATTTTTATTAAAAACTTTAACATTAAAGTAAGCAGCTCTTTTATGTAGACATCACGGTCAAACTGAGTAAACACACTGGCTTTCAAAAGGTGTTACCTGAAAAATTCATAGCCGTTGTGAACACCTACATACAAATGGAAGTACATGTGCTAATTTTGCACACTTGCCATAAATATGCACGAATATCCTAACCAGAGACTAGCTGATGCAGTGTACTTCATAAAAGGGACCCAGTTCCTTGCTTAATAAACATAAATGACAGCACTAATTCAATTAGTTTAAATGTTTGTAAACAATGGAACTCTAACAAAAGTTATGTTACTGTATTATGACATAATGTACTGTACCGCCGCCACCATCCTGCATTATGTATATTTAACATTTAAAAGGGCTCTAAATGTTCTGGTAAGACATCGTGATGGTGTCAGTGTGAATGTTTTCCATGCCTAAAATATAACACAGCAGAGATCACAAGTTTCTTCGAAATGCTGTTCTCACAAGAAGAGCCGGTCAATAACCTGCTTGTTGTTCTCACTTGAAACTGTGGATGTCTAACAAACGGGCGTCAGTGGAGGAGAGTGGCAATTTGGCTTTCACAGAGCCATGTCTGGCCTCTGTTTCACATAGGTGCCTCTGATTACTCCAGCGCAGTGAGACTGCGTGTCATTTTAATTCATTTGCAAACCCAATGAACTCCCCACCCTAGCTCTAATGAGACACTCCACAGGGGCCTAATACTGTCCTGTTTGTTTATTTATTTATACCAATTACAATTGTGCTTATCTGTCGTAAGCAGATGCATACTTCTCCAGTGGTTAATGCTTGTTTGAGTGTGCATAAATGCTCAGTTTTATTACCAAGTTGCTGGCCAGCAGGTAGTGCATGTATTGTGGTTAGTGGACCAGGTTCCTGGCGGTTCCTGTTTGATCAGTGTAAGAAAAGCACTTGACTTGAACTGCGTTGAATACGAGGCAGCGTGATGGTTTAGTGAGTAGGGCTGTTTGGATTTGGTCTTCAGCACTCCGTTTTACCTTGGCTTCTTTCCAGTCAGAAGACATGTTGATGAGGTGGACTGTGGCCTCCCAGTTGTCTTTGGAGCATATGTATACTGTGTATGTTGGCATCTTCCTCACTCCGCCTTGCGCTCTGCGCTGCTTGGGATAGACTCCAGGCCACCTGCGACCCTGTCCAGGAAAAATGGCTGGAGGATGAATGAACGACAAGAAAGTCGTGATGGATTACTGTTGCTATAGGCGAATGGAGCATGATTCTGTGTGGCTGTTGGGAAGACTGTGGTCACATTGTGTGTGTGTGTGTGTGTGTGTGTGTGTGTGTGTGTGTGTGTGTGTGTTTGTGTATGTTGTGACTGCAGATGTTACTGTTAGCATGAGTGTCTTTCTAAGCAATACATTTTCACACACTCAGCAGGAAAAGGGCAGAGAAACAAGAAGGGACAAACTAATTTTTTTGCTACATGTACTGTTTAAAGAGTTAATATTTCTGTGGTTGTTTCCTACACATTTGTGTCTGGCTTGCCTTCTGAACGTGCCCTTGGTCAATAATCTGGTAATGTGGTCGTCCTTCGCTGCTCTGCAGATCTTTTGCAGATCTGCGATCTCCTGCTATCAACAAGACAGCGGGATGTGCGGCACAGACGCAAACGAGCACACCGCACGCTGGCATCTCGGTGGCTGGCTTGAAAACTTGGCCACGCGCCAGCCCCTTCTTCCCGTTACTTGCATGCGGCCGACGGCGCATTGATTTTTCATCGCTTGGCAGGGGGACGAGCTGCGGGCTGGGGTCATTCGGCAGCACTTGACAGACTGTGCCAACCTGCTCAAACTGCTCGATGGAGGGGTTGTCGTTGTCAGTGCGGAATGGTGAGGCTCCGGGATTTGCTCTCAAACAGTACTGGCACCATGAGGATCTGCCTCAAATGTCCGGATGATCCCAGATGAAGACACCCTGCATTTAGTGTGCAGCTCAGTGCCTTTTTAGCAAATTCAGGCACCATAAAAGCTACTTTTCTTTTAGCTGGTCTTCTGGTTTACATTTTATCTTCAGTGACACCTAACCCGCTGCATGTAAACCCTGCACAGACTACACGGAGTAGGAAGTGCTAAACCAGTTGTGCAAATAGACCTTGACAGGCCCCGCATTCTGATACAGTGCAGTCAGGTTCCGTTCATCCCCCTGTACTAATTTACAATGTGCTGTTGAAGGATTTCCTGCTATCCACAAAGAGCTCATATGGACCCTGTGTGGAGCTCAGCGATTAGCATTTGATCATATCCCAGTTTTTTGCTGACCAGTTCGATCCTGCCGTCCCTGCCCACCTACTCTCAGTCATGTTTTTTTCCCCCCCTCAGCCGATGAGCACAGCTCTGGGCTGCGCTTAAAGAGAGTTTGTAGTAGCAGTAAACAGCTCTAACCCCCCCTGTCTAGATCCCCCCCCACCCCCACCATCCTGCACATTTTGCAGACAGATGCTCTTAAAATTAAATACACACTGATGACGATGACAAAACCCCAGCCAGCTATGATGCATGCATGACAACAGCTCTGAGTTCCTCATCCATCAGTGTCTCCTTCCAGAAGGACATGCTACTTTGTGGAGACCACAAGTGCAGCCAGGAGAAAGATTCCATATGAAATCTGGAGCCCATCCCGGCCTGTATTACATTCCAAAAATGCAGCTGCGGTCTTGCACACGCCACTTCTGCCAGAGCCATGGCATAACGTTTCCCACAGTGCCAGTTTCACTCGTTTTATTACTTTCTATGTGTTTCGGCTTGTACGTTTGCTGAATTTAAATTCCTCAAAAAAAAAAAAAAAAATCAAAGTAAAAAAATCATATTGCATAACTGTGAAACGAGCTGCACATAACCCCGGTGAACCAATGCAGCAGTGGATTGTGGGTAAACACCGGAGGCAAGCTGTGCAACTAAACATACCGTACAGGTGGGAGTGTCGGCACGTTGGTGACAGGATGACACGAGAGTGCCGAGCTGGTCACACGGTCTGTGGGGTGTGTTCTCCATCTTTCTGTCGTGCCTGTTCCAACACAACTATATATAAAAAAAAACAACATTTACATTTTACTACAACTCTAACACAAGACAAGGATCAACTTTAAGGTGGCACAAAGTAAAATTCTGGGACTACGTGTACTTGGGCCAAGAAAGACCTTCTGGGTAACATTTCAGATAGACCGCATGCGATTTGATAAGGGATTATATGTGGAGCTGAGAGTTAGAGGGTAAGGCTGGAGGACGTTGGCCCTTCTGTATGGAGCATATTTGAATTCTGGCAACGTCCTCTCCCTGACCTTCTGGAAGATACGTGAGGATGAACGTGAAGGTCCGATAAGGTGCAGGGCTACATACATGTCAGACATAACTAAAGGCTCACCAAACATGTTCTCATCTGATAAAGATCAACTCAAAGGCAAAAAGAACCGTATGGTTGAAATGAATAATTTATGATTAAAATGAATAATCTACAAAGTGGACTAATAGGGTGTAGGGTGCTGTTTCGGTGTCCTCCTACAATGTCATCGTTTAGCCATTGGAATAACAGCAGCCGTGTAGCTCTGGGATCCTGCATCTGCGTTCACAGTGCAAACAACAAAAACCTGGGTGAAACCAAACCCCCCCAGTGTCTAGAATTTAAATTACAGGAGAGGACGGACCAACCAGAAGTCAACCCCTACATTTTGGAGAGATTAACGGGGATGAATTGGAGAAAACAAATATCTGTGAAGATCGTGGGTGTAGGCATTGATGTTAGCTCTCCTGCAGCGCCGGGAGATGCGTGGTTTCAACACAGATAAACAGTGATAGACATCTCGGACCGGCACGTGACAGGGTTGTGTTTGGGTCAGAGCCCTGAGTGCTTACTGGGGCGTTTGTACTGTTTTGTCAACAGGAGGCTCCTTTGAGTTAAGAGTACAGATGTAGGACCCCCCCCCCCATTGTGAGACAAGAGGAACGTGTCTGAAGATAAGGGGAGTGATGGAGCTGACACTGTTGAGTCACTAGACTATGGTGGCAGTAAAATGCAATTGTGATGGGAAGCAAATAGGCCAAATTAAATCCCTACCGTGCCATATGAAGAAAAGTCCCTGCTGCATGTGGACTGCTGCTATCAACCACTAATGCAGCTTCACAACGAGCCCTACTAAATCGCTGTTGCTGGCCCCATGCCGGGAGCGTAGCCTCACTTTCCATTACGCAGCTCTGTTTGCACTTTTGGCAGACCAGGGACTTCCCACTACCTGGGAAAATCAGCCGCTGTTTCCACTGACATTTACAGAAAAAGGAAAGGCATTGTTAGTCGAGGCGTGATTAGCGTTTTAGCTGGCCGCTGTTAACTCAACCTCAACATCTCTCTTTGCCCTTCTCTCTTTATTTTTCAAAATCCTGGTCTGGAGCTTACGTGCTATGTGAGCCAGGGTTGCGCGTAGAGTTTTTGGGTCCCATGAAAGATGTTGGGTGTTAAATTATTTTAAGGTGTTATGCTATGTTCTTGTTTTTGAGGCGCCATTTCAGTCAGAATCATCAATGGGTTTCATACCGTGACATCAGCTTTGCTAATAGATGTTCACAGCTATGGACCCATCCCACAATACTGTCAATTTTTAACAATTAAGAAAACCAGTGTTAATGTATTGTGTAAAATACAACAGAAAAATAAATGTCTTTAAGTACACCTAAACAAATATTGTATATTATGGCTTAAGACCATAATATAATTAATACATTATTCATATGAAAACTCAGTTCAGGAGCAACAAACATCCTTTAGTTGTTCACTCTGACTAATGTTTACAGGAAAGTGAAGTAACGTTTAATCATTACCGAAAAGCTAATCGTTCTGAGGCCTGTACGCATCATTTCCTTCTATCCTGTTTTCAAACTTTAGATCTTCCTGCTTCTAGCCGTGATGCGCCGAGGTGCTGCGGGCAAAAGAGGCCGGGCCATGCAGGATGAAGACTCCAACTCCCGTTGCTTTGGATCTGGCGCGGCTCAGGCCGTCCTCTGAAAAGTCCGTGGCACTAAAGGTTTGGCCCACGACCGAGCCGCTAATTGGATTTTATAGTTAGCTAACAAGGTGCTTAACAGTGTGAGCTCAATTACAGGCAGGGAACAAAAAGTGCTTGTTTTCTTTTCCCACTCTCGTAATTTATTTCCACGTTATTCTCCAGGAGCACGGTTCTTAAAATAACTTGATGCGCAGTGAACGGTAAAGCCTCTCGTCGAACAGCACCGCGCCGTGCTGCGTCTCTAGCCCGAGAGGGGACCCTTGTGTTAAAAGTGCGATGAAACTTGTTAGTTCCTGTACCTGCGGGACGGGTCCGACAGGCACGTGCGGTTGTTTTCTCCAAGTTTCCTCTGGCATCACTCTGGGATGTCTGAGCCTGGGAACAAAAGCCCCCTTTTTGGTTACTTTCTGAACTGCGCATGTGGAGGAGTGAAATGTAAAAAAAAGAAACATTTGTTCCGTTACTTATCAAGCAGGCAATCTGTGTTTTCTGTACATGGGCTTTTGTTTTCATTGTGCAACTGTTGCAGAGAGATTCATCAAGTTTCAAATACTTCTTCCCTATGGAATGCTCTCCCCAAGCCGTTCCAGGACGGTTCCATCTTTCTGTGTCTAAGGGGGCCCTGATGACACCTTTTGAAACTGGCTTTCAGGGTTTCATTACATGACTGCTTCATTTCCATATTGCGGTTTTTGGCCTTTCATAAGTCGTATATTGGTATGCAACAGTCTCAGTTCCTATGTATTTGTACTTCAAATTCTAACCATATACAGCAATTATTATTATTATTATTATTATTATTATTATTATTAAGTTAACGTGTTTTTACTTTGTGATTTTTTTTCTGCAGGGTCTGACTTTGGGTTCTGGGGGGCAATGATCTTCACAGGGCAATTTTTGTGTAAATATCCGCCAGGTTTAACCCCTTGTTGTGGCTAAGCAGAACAACGTAAGTAGCGTGCTCACTGCTTTCACATTGGTCAAAAATAAAAATGAATGCTCTCGTAAGGCTATATAACAACATTAGTTTCTATAAGAGAGTGGTTAAACAAATCCTAAGTCTCACGCTTAGGGCAACAGAATTAATTATCTGTTCATACAAATAACCAGTTACTGCCAAGGATGACAGAGATGAAAAAGGGTGAGAAAGAAAATGCACTAAAACCGTTTAAACGAAATGACCAGACACAGCCATTCTTAACCTTTTGGGAATACTTGACCCCCCCCCCATCTTACCCACCTTCTCAGGTAATTATTCAAGCCCTTTTTCTTAGTCTCCTATTGTCTCCAGTCATTCAGGTGTCTTGTTATCTACACGTGTTAAGCAGCTGGTGACGTATGAGTCAGCGTCTGCAAAACAACCACGGGGGGGAGGGCTGAAACCGAGAGACCCAAAACGTGAAATATGCAGATTAACGAAGAGTAAATTAAAATATGTGAAAGGTAAAAAAAGAATTCTTCTGTCGCCAACAGAACAGCTTTTTTTGGACAAATATGAAACAGGTTGTAGCTATACTGAAATGGATATGCAGGGTTTCATGGTCTCAGAAAGTTACATTTGGAAAAAGCACCCCCCCCCCCACTCCACTCCCAGAGCTAAGGACAGCTAAGGGGTGGTTTAACATGGAAATTAGCAGAACAAGTTGAGTGAAGAAGGTCTGCTGTTATGCAACAGCTTCCACCTCACCTGGTCAGTGTAACATGAGTAGCAGACACAGAATCCTGTGAGTCACTACGCTGTGCACGCACACACACACGCACACATGCACACGTGCACACGCACGCACACACACACACATGCACACATGTGCACACACACACACACACACACGCACGCATGCACACACACGCACACACATGCACACACACACACACACACTGTGTAGCACAGCAACCTCTGCTGGACATAACTTCAGCATCTTAAAGTTCTGCAAAAATGGCTTCGTTTATAAGTGTGTACATGTTACACATCCATGCCACAACAAAATTTGTTCTCTGCATTTAACCCATTCCTCCGGAGCGAACGGTGGGCAGCCATATGCAGCACCCGCGGAGCTAGTGCTGAGTACCTTGCTCAAGGACACACCTGGCAGCTGGGCCAGGTTTTGAACTGGGAGACGTCCTCACCACAGCCTGATCCTCTACCCATTGAGCTGCCAGGCCCTTAGAGCGTTGTGTAGTAGTGCTGTGATTAAAGAAGGTTCTGGTTCGAACCCCCCCCAGCTGGCTTCCCCTGCTGCTCTGCCTAATCAGACACTAAAATAACATGAGCACATATGCGCGGTTATTTAAAACTTTTAAGAGTTTAAGAGGAGTTTTAATACAAGAACGATGGGAAAAGACATAAATCATAAATAAAGTTCACCAGTGCTATGAATCGGCTGGATTATTAAGGATACATATACAATGTTAAAATTTCTCAGTGAAATCCCAGTAATGGTAATGCTTTTGGACCCTTGTACCCTTGAGGTAGTACTTTACTAAATTGCTGCACTATTTATGGGTGCATTCATGGGTACGATTTAGTTAAAGTTGTTAGCTGAGAAAAAATGTCACCCACAGCCTTATGTCTATCCTCAGGTGTTGGGACTGTGGGGGGGGGCATCTACAAATGTGGTAAAATGGCCCTGTTGTCTTTGTCCACCCCAGCCCACCCAAGTTTCTACAAAAGCCTAATCAGGGACCTGGATCAACGTTCACAAAGGCTTAGGCTGATTAAGGAGAGGCAAAGACAATGAAGGCTTGTAAAAAAAAAAAAAAAAAAAATCTTGGGGTGGGGTGTTTTTGTGAGGCAGGAGGAGGTCACTGGGGACGGGAGGTTCTGCTTCAGCGGGACTCCGATGGCAGCACAGATAACATCCCAAAACATTCCTTCATGCACTGTTTAAGACTGTTTACCAGACTTGTGAGCATAACATGAACACACTTCATTTGTAAAACATTAAAACCGCTTCCAGACATCTCCACCTGGATGGCTGACAATCACCACTAACATTAAAACCACTACTTTTTTTTCAAACGTATAGTTACATAATGATAGGAAAGGAAATATAAAGCACTGTTAGGGCTTTATCGTTCAGAACCTTGAAATACAAGGCTGAGAACTTACCTTCAATTAAATCACTTGTTATATTTTGAACAATACCCTATTCCAGTGAATTGTTCCAGGAAATGAGTGTCCATAAAGGCATCTCACAGGAAAACGTACGTTACGAAACACCGACAGCAAGTGGTTTTCTCTTCCTCTGCCAAAAAATTTAATGGCAGAATACACTCGTAAACCCACTAGGGCAAAATGACACATTTGGTGCCAACGAAACAGAGATTGGGCAACGTGTCTTTTTTGGGGGCATGGGTAAATCTACCAACACCAAAGTGTGAGCCATTAATCATTCTTGGCAACCTGCAGGTACTTGTGTTTCCACCATAGACTCCTCTCCGCAAACAAGGCCAAGGGGGAGGGGCCTATATTTAATAATTACTCAGCGGCCTTGACTGAAAAATCCCAATAAAACATTAAAAATGAACAATAAACATGTTTCTCTGGGCATTATTGTATGTTTTTTTAAATGTATTTTTGGTGGCTTAAGCATACTGTTTACCCTTTGTGAAATCTGGCCCTGGCAAATTAAGCAGGGTAAACCAATCATGGTCCAACGGTGAAGAAGGCAGGTCCAGCAGGCGAAGTGGAGCTGTTAGAGCATGACAAGACACAAGACTTTTTGGTCACCTACTGCAGCAGGAGAGGTCTCCAGCCGTAACTGTTATTCATGTCGCTGGATCAAGGTATCTCCTGCCGAGGAAGTGGGACTACCCCAGCGCAACGGCTGGTGCATTTCAAACTTCATCACGTACAGGTTTCTGTCACGCGATCCATCCAGAAGAACCACATAACAGCATGTCTTCTTCACATTTGAAGGACGACCAAGCTACCCTTCAACCAAACATTTCTGAAGATGTATAAACATACTGTGTATATGTCAAATCGTGATATGCGTAAACCTATAGTATATATGAGAAATATATGTGTACATATATATTCTTGGTCAGCTGCTTGGGAAGATATGTGAAACATGATCTTCACTTCGTTACCTGCAACGGAATTTATTTATAGTATGTGAAGCACAAAGTCTGAAGCTTGACACACCTGTAGACTTAAACTGTATCATTCTCAGCCATGCGGCAACATGAGAGGACATTTTGGAGCAACACACCTTTAGCAGCACACCTGGAGACTGAGGCGTAGCGCCGAGGTTGACTGATTGGAGTAACAGCATGTGACTGATCATTTTACAGGCATTTCAGAATAGCCACTGAACAGATGCTTTTCTTCAGACCTATTTACAGTGGCATATAGTTTTGTTGTTATACCCATTAGTACAGATTGTAACAAAACAAATCAAGGTGTACCTTATTGATGGACCTCTTGGCCATTGGGGTGGGGGGGGGCATCAAGACGTAACATTCTGGGCCTCAGTCCTGTTTCCTCAACTGCGAAGGAAACTTCTGCTTAAAAAAACAGGTTATCTTCGTCCCCAGTCATATTGTGTCAGAACTTGGTTCGACAGCGACGGAGAAACATGTTCATGTTTTTAGAAGGTCCTCCGTGCCGTCACCTGCCACCCCACCGCTTCCCGTTGTAATTTACGATCAATAATGCAACGCTTTCTTAGACACTATCCTCATGGATTCCGCTAAAATGCTTGGAGGGGCAGGTGTATGTAGCTGGCCTGTCATTGTTGCTGAAATTTAACATGACCCATACACAGCCCTACCCCCCTGTTCTGGGGCCACTTGGCTTTGTCTTCATTCAGAACTTTGTCCTCTCAGTGACTCATCATCATCATCCACACACAAGACTTTAATCTATTCTGGAAAGTCACTGGGCGGTCAATGGG
>JABJVR010000065.1:3813074-3861578 GCA_025773905.1 Chitala chitala
ATTTTGTCATCCCAGTCAAAAAAAAAAAACACCCACACACAACAAATAAAAAATTTCTTTAACGCCCGGGGGCGTAAATGGGGGGGGGGGTTTTGGGGTTGGGGCAGTTACTGGGCTGGGCTGGGCTTGGCTGGGCAACGCTATTTACCTTTACACATAGCTATAATGCTGCAAGACACACAGAGACTCATCGCTATGGTACTACGACTATTAACCAAAGCTAACAGTTAAACGAGGTCACATACAAACTCGGCTCCATTGCACACCGGTTTCGATATGTGTAAGTAAGGATGTCGTTGAACTCGGTCCGCTGCAACAGGTGCGGATCGAGGACAGTAGCTGCTCGCTTTGAAAGTGCTCACTGCTTGTTATCGCATTCTGGTGCACAGTATCCGGTACGCTGCACGAGACCGTCAACGCTATCCCGAGACGCAGATGTTCAGTGAGAGTGCGCGCATGTCGCTCTGATCCAATCTGCTATCGGTCATTACACCAGCCCTCTCCTCTGTCACCCTCTCTCGTCAGAGGGATCACCTCATGATGATCCGTAACACTCAGTCATTATTAGCTGCGATCAAGAGACTCTCAAATGTACTTTATATAATTATGTCTTTCATTTATGGTTTGTGTGTTTTACATGTCATTCTCCTGGGCTGTTACTCACTTCAGCATAATTTTTCAATTTTCCTCGATTAGAAAATCAGCTTTTCTCTTGATTCTCCCTGGGAAACCTATTGTAATGACCCCTGCAACAACTGTGAGTTACTGAATTCAATTTCATTTACCAGTTCAAAGACAGCATTGCCTTTGTTTACCAGCTATTGTTAGCATGACAACAATGGCCATTTCTAATGACAGTCTTGCAGTCATTTTGCCTTTTGTAATTTTCTCCCCTCTGAGCCTGTTCTTTTTAGTGGACCTGTATTCATGTTTTACTCACTGGAGTACTGTGAGTAGTCATTTGGGTACTTTGATTACTTGTTGAAGTACTGTGTGTACTCACTGGAGTACTTTGATTACTTATTGGAGTACTGTGAGTACTCATTGAAGTACTCCATTTCTGAATGGTTTGCTCAAACTGAATGATACATATGGGTTTTCCCCTGTTTAAACATTGCTGTGAGCACGGCATGTTTTTGCGGTGGAGTTTTTTTTATAGACCGGGAGCACTTACTTGATTATGACGCACAGTGGACCAAAAGTGCAGTTTCAAAATTACCTGTCGTGGAGAGAGGTTGGAAGAGCTCGCGGTGTGTGTGTGTAAGGTGATCTAAGGACATCTCAGAGCTAAATAGCTGAGCCATCAGCCGTTGTTGGCCCTGCATCTCTGAGTTTATGTAGTTTCCGTTTACAGACTAGCCTGCCTCCACACTCTTGATTCTGTGGGTTTTCTCTATCCTGACACGCGTACGCGAACGTTACGTGGACTTTCGTTGTGCAGCCAACACATCTCGGTTTCAGCCTTTGAGTTTCCGACTTGTTTTTGTCCTGCCTGCATCACGTGACTTCACCATCACATACCAGCATGGGCCAGAACCGGGCACTGATTTCAGAAATTGTGGGGTGCGGGGAAACGATGTTTCAGCCCGGGAAAAGCAGTAAGGGCTGCCAGTCGTGTTGTGCCTTCTGAGCTTGTACTTCCGGGATGGCTGACTCCAGGAGTCCCACAGAGGCATGTAAGTGGTTAAAGGGCGTCTCAGAACACATGTGGGGTCATGGGAGAGTGGGAAAGAGGGGGGTGAAAGATGTAAACATGTCCCTGTGACGTCCGTGTGAGGTCAAGCCAAGGTGTGCAGTAAAACATGATTACGCTGTGGACAGAGTATAATAACTAGGCCCAATATTTCAGCAGCCTCTGACAGGGAGTAACCAGCACCAGGTGGCTCACACATTTCTTAGCTTTATTTTCCTTTCCCAAAACTGGATAAGAATTATGAAAACACCCGACTGATTAACTGGCTAATATTAGGTGACATCATTGGAAATGATGGTGTGCTTATTCAGGAAGGGGAAGGAGGGGAGCCAATACAAGATCATTCTGGGAAGAAAAGAGGGAAAACAAGGTTGGGGTTTGGGCTGGTGTGAGGACAGATTACATCAATGTCAGGCCTTGAGTCATACAAAGCCCCACTGCTGAGCTCCTTAGAAAAGAATCCACAGGGCGACTAGACGCTAGAAAAACCCCCAGCAGCCAGGACAACCCGCACAATGTGAGCTGTGTTTAAAGGACCGACATCCTACCATTTTCATCCATACTTGTCTACTGGGCCAAGTACAGCCTCCTTCTAGTTAGCCTGTCTAAATAGGGTGTCGTGGATGCCTTGTCTTCACAATGAATGCTAGATGTGTGATAGCCCATCTTACCAAAGTGGGGGTTACTTTGTATCAGTCGTTTGATTTGTCTGACTTTAAGTCAGTTGGCTGGTTACATTTCTAGCTTCTAGCTGTAGTACTTCATTGTAAATGAATGCTTAACAACGTTAATGAAGAAGTCCAAGTCTGTTTCCAGGGACCACAACATTAATAGCTTCATGTGTGGTGTTTCATTGCTGTCCAGTGGAGCTGAACTCAAAAGCACGTACATCTCGCAGCTGGCACATAAAGCCAAGTTCACAGTACATGGGTTTCTGGTTGCAGACCAGTCTCTGACCGCTCACAGACTCAAGCCAGCAATCGCATGCAGTTGTCAGCATGCTCCTGTCTGATCGCATCCGAGCAAATTGTCTAGTGTGAATTGGTCTACTTCACAAATTACTGAGCTCACCGACAAGTCGCGATGCTTGGGAGACTTCTGGCATGCTAGAAATCTGGACTGGTCACACACAACTGACTGCAAGCAACAGCCAATGAGAGCAAGGTACAAGAGGACAGGCAGGGAAGGAATAATCACTGAAAAAGTTATATAAAATCAGGGTGCAGATTTTCTTTTTCTGCTTTTGATAACCCACCCTCTGGATATTTAATTTCTATTTTGTTTTAATCCCCGCCCCCCGTTACTGGTCGAGTCGAATTAAATAAATACATTTTCTACCCCCGACTGTAGAGCTTGCTGCTGTAATTTATGAAGACTGGGTTACTCCACTCTAGCTAAGTGCTGCAAGAATATGAATGGAGGTAATGGAGCAGCTCGTCATATTTCGCAGTGCGATGCAAACAGAAAAAGCCCAGAAAACGAAAATGAGACAAGTAGACAAAACGACACTGCTGTGTATGACAAAAACAACCAGTAAAGACTAGTCAGCTTTAGCATATTGTTTGAAAGAAAGTCTTCTGAACATCTTCCAAATTTCAAGTCTACATTAAAATGTTATTTCATAAAATGTCCACTCCTTTTTTCACACCTCACACCCTGTATATAATTACACATTGGTGAAAAGAAGGGTGAAAAGTTTCTTTGTGCATACACTCAACACTCAATATTAGTCGTTTGCGATTTCTCCTGGGGAGGGATCATGTAGCATGAATCACCGTGTCGCCAAACAGTCGTGTAGTGTGTACACCCCTATGACTTTGCCACCCGCTATAAGCTGGCTGCAGGTTTCTCAGTGTGAATCAGACAGCGATCTGAAGTGTCTATGAGTCGTGTAGTGCAAACATGGCTTAACTTGCAGCCATTGGTCACTGGCTTTATCATAGTGGGTTAGCGGCCTGATGTCTCAATGGGTAGACCATTAGGCTGGGCTGCAGAAGTGTTCAAATCCCAGCCCAGCCAGGTGTGTCAAGACACTCAAATGCTAGCTCCCCGGGCACTGCAGGTGGCTGGCTGCCCACTGCTCCCCTCAAGGGTTGGGTTAAATGCAGAGATTTGCAGACTGGGATCAATAAAGTACTATAAAATTAAATTTTAAAATTTGAACATTCACATTGTCTCTTAAAAATAAGTAATTAAAACTGTAAATTACATTCTAATTACCTGTGATCCCACCCTTTACTTCAAGAAGGCTGGATCTTACTGCAACAATGATGTCAAAGCCACTTCTCCCTGTGAACTGTGCATCAACTCTGGCTTTAGCAGAGTCCTTTTAAAAACACTGCTACCTGTCCTTCCTCCCAGGGTACAACTCACTGAGGGTCAAAGGTAACAAGACATCAATACTTCTTTCAGTTCGAGCCGGTTGGCCTGAAGATGTCTGAGAGGTACTGTGCAGTGGTTAGAGGTATGCAGTTTAACACTGCACCAGTACTAATATGGCCGAGGCCGTCTCTCACTAACACTCACGTCCTTACATGGGTGAGGCTTGAAGATCTTCTCATTAATGCTGATTCACTACTGACTAATGTTCAAATAAAAGCCCCCCCTCCTCGGTTATTCACTCAAAGAGCATGCAGTGGTTTGCCAACTAGGTCCATACCGAGGTCTGTGAAAAGGGAATTGTGGGTTTGGGAGGTCACTAACAGGTTGCTTTTGGAGAGAAAAGAAAGCCTGCCTGGGAAGATGTAGCGCTGCTTTTGCTGTGTGGCAAAAACGTGCTGCGCTAATAAAAATGGCTGACTGGTACACCAGCCGTCCCCGGGTTCTGTGTTAGTTTTAACGTTTTCAATTACAGCTCCCAGTAAGGGCATTTTTAATACTGCTGGATGCCCTACGGAGATTCCACCCTCTGTTTTAATTAAACAAGGCAGGGGACTGCAAATGCCAAGGATGGTTATTTATAATTACATTTATATACGTGAAAGACGGTGTACATATGTGCTCTCCTAGCAGTTGCTTAAACGTGTCCCGCTCCCCGGTGTCGCCGTTACGTAAGCGAGTCAGGCAGCGCCTACTGTATTTAGAAGAAATAAACACAGGGGGCCTTAGCAACAGCTGTCGTCAGATACTGTACCCACTATTTAGTAACGGCGTGGGGATCCAGCGAACGTTTAGTGTTTAATTTAAACCCTCCAACAGACAGGCATTGTCATTCCAGAGCACTGATGTAAACATTGCTGAATGCTATCGCTTGCAGTGTTCTGCTGCCTTGCAGAATGTGTCCTTACATACCCTTTGAACTTTCTCTTACCTTTTATGGAGCTGCTTTGCTTGAACCAAGATACTTTACGAACCCCCACCCCCCTTGTACCATTGCGTACAGTTTCGCCGTCTCCTTATGATCGTTCTCCTCAGTGGAATGCGTCTGGGTCTAGCAGAAGCGTGGAAGGTCTTGGGTTGCAGCTCTCTTTGGTCAAAGAGACGGAGCTTACACTAGGAGAGCCATGAGTGTTGAGCAAAACTGTTATCTTGACATTTCAGTCTCGAAAAAAAACGAAAAACCTTTATGTCATAGGGTCAAGCTTTACCCATTAGAGTGACTCTGGTTTATCAACGATTACAACATTTGCAGATTTTATGTATTTTTAAGCATTGTATTTTTTTAGTATGTGGAAATTATAAATATACTGTGAAAATATGAAAGTCAATGTTCTTCCTGGATTGAACCTTGTGCTTTATTCATGTTGATGTCATACATCCGTACACCACTGATATGAAGAAGGCTTTTGTTTTGAGTTACACAGACGGCAACTAATTTGACCGTACTGCCTAGCTGTCATTAGTGGCTGCACCACTATTTACAAGGAAATTGAGACAATATTACAATGTTGTTAGTGGAGACTGAGTCATTGTTTAATCTTCATGACCTCCAATAATTACGTGCAGCCTAAAATTCCCCTACAACCAAGCGTCTACAAAAACATTTCAGGTTTTGTCCCATAAAGAGAGCTAATGTGTACTTCATAGTGCTATACTGTCATTGTGTTACTAAAACAAAATGTTTCTGAAAAACAGCAGGGGGCGCAGTGATTAAGAAAAGACAACCTGAAAGCTTAAGACTCCCAGGAGGGAACTGCCCCCGTTGTATTTCCACAGCACTTACTTAATAAAAAAATGAATATATAAAGTCTGTACTCCCACCTACGTATTGCACAACTTCATTTTTCAGTTTACCCTCAGAGGGTTAAGGAGAGAAGCTACAGGCAGCCGTGGCATCCAAACAGCAAAGAGACCCCAGAGGACAGGAAGGCTGTTCCCACGCACTCCTCAGCCAATTAAAGCAGAGGAGACTGTCCCTTTCCCACTGGCTGTGGAGCACAGCTCCGTAACCCGCGGAAACTGCAAGTAAACACTGCAGGCGGGCCCGCGGAGCACCCGAGAATGAATGACTCTTCCACTGACCCCTGGCATGCTAGCAGAGGTTATTTTAAGAACCTCGATGATTCACAAATGATGTTAATTAAGTGCTAGTTATCTCAGTTTCCTGACTCTGTCTTATCAGGATTCAGTTTCTCACAGACGGACACGAAGGACTTTGAGTCTAATGTTGTGTTTGTCAGAATCTCACGTGCAATTACTTGTTATACAATATGGAATAATCACTGACAACATGGCCCCAGAATGAAGTTTTGTACTGAATAACCCAAGTGTGATTTCAAACTTAGTCTAAAAATAAAAATGAAGGCTGAAAAAAAAAAACATAAAAGTGCGTGTAAATACTCCGTTCAATCATTTCTCATGTTTCTTTTCCTTTAATGGAAAAAAAAATCAGTGTTGCACATAAATTTCCTCTCTCATTTGCTAAGTTTACCTTCTCCTCTCCGCAAACATTTTGCCTAAGTATTTGCATGGCATATGCGTAATTTGTTTGAAACCACGTAATGCGCTTGCCTGAAAACTACGGTTAACGTGTATGTACAAAATGATTTCGTAAATGAGTTTCATGTACAGCCGACTCCAAACCGGACCTTTTGACTGCTTGGCGCTCGCTGGACGAAACTTGAGAAACCCATAAATAAAGTGCAACATCTGTACAACAGTAAACTGTGGAGCTTTAAGCCTCGGCGAACAAAAACATTTGTTTTCCATTCACAACTGCAGCAGCGCCAAGTTTGCAGTAACTGCTTATGTAACAGCAGATATCCTGCTTTGACACAGTGAGTAGAAGTGCTCCGTTTACACAGCTTTAAACAGAAAGAGCTGGTTTTATTTTTAACGCAAAAAACCAAAATTAAGAGCTAAACTGCTCTTTTCACAGCGTGGGTACTTGGGTGCTCATTATGAAATACTGCTCCCAAAAAAACAAAAAAGAAATGGATGAAAATGTCTGAACCCTGCCGCAGAACAAATTTAGGACTTAGCTTGTAATCTCTCTCTCAGACATGCTGTGCTCCCGCCTGATGCTGGGAATTAACAGCAGGGCGTTGGGTTCAACCTTAAATTACTGTGTGTCGTCTAAATGGGGTTTGTTGGACAGGCTTTGAGCCCGGGGCCTTAAATGTTTGACTTACTGTTGAAGTCACGTGAATACGTACAGGCGGCCATGCCAGTGGCAGCTTCTGGAGTCAGAGTGGCCGTTACCTTGGTAACAGTCATAACTCTTCCTAGTCTGCTAGGTGTCTAGAGCGTCTGAGCCGTGCCAAATCTGAGGAGGTATATGGCATCTGTTTTTTTTTTTTTTTTTTTGCAGACATCCAAGGCTCAAAAGAGCAGATGAAATGAAACAACTAAACCTCAATAAAGCTTAACGGAGTGTGACGGACTTTCTGAGCCAAGCTAAGACAGGGTGATATGCGGCTTACACCAAATGCTCAGAATAAAAAATTTGCATCAAATGAAAAAAAACTATTCTAATAAAAGCTCCACTGGATAAAGAGATAATATTTAAGTTAGAAGGTAACACTAGAAAGTTACCCTGCGAGTATAGACAACATAAACATCTACCAAGTTAATAGCCTTTACTAAGCAAAATAGACCAACCCTAGTAAGAATATGGTACAGTATGGTATGTGCTGTGTTTTGTTTTTTATAATGGAAAGTCATGGGTGGTAGAACTGATAAAGATGTGACACACACGTTCTTGTGCTGACACTCATATTTACATGTTTTTAGAGCCAATCAGACAGCTTGGTGTGCCAGGGGGGCGAGAAACTTGGTAGTGGCCTGTTTCTAGGCAACCACCTCCTCCGTGATCTGGCAACAGACAGACAGGAAGTTCAAGTCCATCCTATCAGGGGAATAGAGGAAGACCTTGCTTTTCACAAAGCAGACTTCTTTCTATTCACAGGAAGGGCAAGTGATAAAGATTGTTCCGTACAGCATATGAGCCCAATGATCATAACTGTAGGACATGGAAAACAACAGTAGGTGAGAGAAATGTGTTAAACATCCGTCACCTTTCGGCACAAGTCGATTAACACAATTGTAGGATGTAGAAAAACATTGACACATGGGTCATTTGTAAATGTATCACCTGGATGACTTCAGTCACCTTTCCAGGAAACTACACACAGTCACTGTTGCTGACTCACGCTTGAATGCCAGACCTTTGCGTTAAGGTATAACTTTTCTTTAAAGTCACCCTAATGCACTTATGCTGGACTTTTCAAAGAGTTTAAAAATGTGCCTGATTTTTTGACTGTGTTACCGTTGAGGACTGATGACAGTGAAGCCCAAATGGGTAAAGGGTGACCATGTGACAGGCAGTCAAGACCTTTTGCAGTTCTCACATGCCATGCATTAGATTCTCACTTCAATGGTTCTTCACCTTGCATTTGTCCTCCTTAAACCTTTACTCTCTATTAAATAAAATATCTATAGGTCATATTTTCACCCCAATTCTGTCTGCTCCTGCACAACTTTAAACTAGTCTAACCAGTTTACCATACATACTAAAAGGCATGTTGAAAAAACTTAGACATTTTTTTTATGTCTCTGCTTCAAGAACATATTTTAAGAAAACAACGAATTTTGTTTTCTCCAATTTACTGCTGCTATATATTTAACAAGTGCAAAAGTTTCTGTCGCAACCAGAAACGGAGCACAATTATATTTAAGGGAGACTCCTTCAAAACACACATGCTCAGCCTGATAATTACATTTATAATTTATTCTTCTATTTCTTAAAAAAATCAAACTGATATCATGTGTTTTGCCCTTTGACGTTGTGTTAGATCTTATACCTCTTACAACATTCTGCTATGTAAAACAAACCATGCAATATTAATAAACAAACAATCATTACATCATCTCTGGTTAATTGCTGTGGACACCTGTCAGCTGATGTCATCCACCTTGCTCCCACAGTGACATCGAGCAAACCAGCGCCTTGTTTTGACACGCTGGCTAAGAGCACGAGCAGAAAAGCCCCAGCGTCTCCACCAATGTTTTTAGTGTCTGAATAATGGTGGTTGTTTGTGAGCATCCCACTGTCCTTCACAGCAGTTACCATGGAGACAGTCAAAACAGGCATATTGCGAAATTGGTATAAAAATATTTTGCAAAGGTAGCGGAGACATTAAGGGATTCTTGGCTTTCCTTAACATAAACCAACAGCTTACCAAGATGCTCAGCAAAAGGTCAAACAGTCACAGAGTCACGCGTAAAAGCACATTCAACTGGTGCCTTGTCAACTGGAAAAACACAAAACTGCAAACTTAAGCAGTGCCTAAGGCCACGTTCACAAAGTCTGACAT
This sequence comes from Chitala chitala, assembly GCA_025773905.1. Taxonomy (NCBI): domain Eukaryota; kingdom Metazoa; phylum Chordata; class Actinopteri; order Osteoglossiformes; family Notopteridae; genus Chitala; species Chitala chitala. The sequence continues at coordinate 3,822,522 of JABJVR010000065.1, forward strand.
ATTTCTGCCTGTTGTACCCTTTAACAGAGGACCTGAATTGGACTGTTTCGGTAAAACAGAGATATAAATTAAATGCAATGCGAAAGTATTCAGGATGATGTGGCTCTTTGGTGAGGAAGGTTCTGAAAAATAAATTTAAAAATACATAAGAAACAGGTTTTATTTTTTTTTCTGCATGCGTCTCTCATCCGCGTGAGCAGATGAGGGACTTTTTCCACTGCTGCAGTTCATTTAGCGGCAACTCCGACTGGCCGGCCTCTCCTTTTCTGGGATTGCTGTTTCGACAGGAAACACGTTTGTCCTCTGTGCTACTGAGAGGCCCCGAGCAAGCAAAACTCCTGAGTGATGTCACCAGGACCACACATTGGACAAGATGATGGCAGGGGGCTGCGTTTGAATACCAGAGGAGGGGCCAGTAGCCATGCCCCGCCTCCCACTCCCAGCCACTCCCACACCAAGCACTGCAAAAGCCTTACAGGTTCTCTCCCACAGACAGGGAAGTCCAGTACAAGTGTACACTTGGCCCTAAAAACTCTATATGGGGAAAGTGGGAGGGGCCTCTGTCGGTTGAATCGCCACGGCAACATCAATAATATTTTGCTTCCTCACATATGCTGTGGAGGAAATAAGCCGAGTGTGCTGAGTGTCACTCGTGTAAATTTCGCTTTGACAATGACAGCAAACCTTACAACACAATCTGAGTGGAACAGTTGATGGGGATATCGTTTTTGTTTCTGTCACTTCAAGTTACATTTTTATATTTGCCTATTAAAAATGCCAATATGCAGAATTGGCAGAGCGATACATATCTGCTCTGACAGTCTTGTTTCAATCTCTCATTTAGCGCTATGTCATCTTCTTCTTATTATCCCACCGCAGCAAGTCCCAAGTTTTCCAAGTTCTGGAAAAAAAGCACGTTGTGGGTTATTTGAAATACATCACCTGGATTCATTCATTCACTCATTAATTTCCCAAAGCATTCTCTTCCAGCCTGCACATGATGTGAATATGGAGTTCGTCGCAGGGCAGGAAATGATCAGTGCGAAGCTAGCTATGATCCCCTCCCCCCATCTATCATCCCCAAAAGAGTCATGACCATATGTGTGTGCCATGACATCGCACACCGGGAACTTGGACAGAGTGCGGCGTCACTGTTTTCTTGCTGATTTTCATAGATGTATTTCACATGCATTTCCATATGCCCCATATCATCACCACCCTAACTGCCAGTCTATTTTCTTCTTTTTAAAAACACCATGTTTTTTGAGAGCTTGTGACTGACGCCTGCCTCTCTGATGAATGAGCAGGAAGGCAGACCGGGCCTAAACCTCTGAGAGTGCAACAACCTCCTGCCGACTGATTAGAACCATGCCGCCTCAGTAATTAAGTCCAGGACACACGGTTCCTGAGCTGCTGCAACCCGACCCTCGTTTGTTTGTGAGAAAGCGGCTCGCTGCACCGTGGGAGTGGGGGTGACGAGGTGTGGGGTGTGCAGCCACCTGCACGACGATGACAGCGGAGTCTGGTACCGAGCGAGGTCAGCCCCAGGCATGTGAACGAGCGATCCTGCATCCTTAGGTTTCGCGTTAAGGACACGTCTTTGCACAGGCTTCGGAGTCCTGCGCGTGTGCCAAAGTAAGCATTGCTACGATAGAAACTCTGTGTTTTAGGGACAAAACCTTGAGTGGTCTCTTGGGCGAAGGTTCAGGTCTTTGGATGAACAGGATAATCGTCTGGTCTGGTAACTCTGTGCCGGTTTGAATCCTGACAGAACCATCCCCGTTGCATTGGAGTCGTGACTGATAAATACCAGCTACTATCAGGCTGAGGTTGCTGTGGGTATTTGAAATGGGGGGGTGGTTAGATGAAGTAAATAATGCTCTGTGGTAGGACTCCCCAGTCCTGTATGTGTACATGACTTAAACTTGTACTAGAGCCATCACATGTACCATTTAGTTCCTTTATTGACCATGGTGAGATACGTCCATATATGGACATCAAGCTAACTGAATTATTAACATTGCTGTAGCACATTTCAATAGCACAGCACCAATGCTGCGGTGTCCATTATGCTAATTGTAGCATTTCACAGAATTGTGAAAAGCTCAGCAGGCTTAGCCATTGTTCTTAACTGTAAGGATCACACGTGGAACCGAAATTTATAGGGGTGAAAAGGTCTGGGAGGCTTACTCATGTGACGTACCCTGCTAGTATGTTACAACTGCACCAGAACATGAACAAAATCAACAGCGTGCAAAGTGAGGCTGGAGCTGCATCTTTTTTATGTTCTCTGCGTGTGGCTGGAACATGAAGCTGCCTGCACTCCAAAAGACTGGGAAAGTGTCCACCTTCAATCGAACGCGCTGTTTTTTGCTGTCTGTGTGAGCACCACCTTTTTAATCTTCTACACTTGCATGTGGCATGTTTACAAAGGCATTCAGAAATCTGGAATCGCTGCATCCATTAATGCAATCTCTCCAAATTAGGGGCTCGTCTATGCCTCATGGACTGCCTTGATGGTGTTAGTGGCTGCTGACAGCAGAGATATGGCTGTGGTCAGCTGTCTTCCTCAACGGGACTGCATGAACGTTTTGGTGCTGATTCACTCAAACCACAAGGCCACTGTCTCTGCACCAATCCTCAGCACTTCCTGTTTTGCGATGTCATCCTCACAATCTGACCAATCAGAACTCGAAAGTAATGGATGCATGCAAGGTCCACAGCTTCACACTTATTGCATAACTGAGGGCCTCAGCAGGTCTCTGGCTGTTTCAGGTGCATGAGTGAATCAGGTATGTGACGTGCAAGCCAGGTGTGCAAAACTGTTTGCATTATGTGATGCTGGTTAGCCATGTCACACTTGCTATGCTGGAGTGATAGATATGGGTTCCTCAACTGGTGCCAGCATGGGGCTAGCAGAATGGAGGAAAAGCCTAACACTGATATAGACATGTTGACTTTGCAAAATAAAACATCTGGGGCATGTGGTCTGACTGGTACCACAAACACTATCCCCTTTGAGGCTGCCAGGATCACAGGACAAGGCCCTTCACAAGGGTCACCAGAGGTCAAAGCAGAGGTCACAGGAGAGGTCACAGAACCCGTGGTGTCATGTGTGTTTCGTTTTGGCAGAAGCAACAAGGTCAGCCAAGCACTGTTTGAAGGTGGCTTTAGCTTCTAGGGGGGTCTGGATGCCGGAGACCTCCCAGTGTAGAGAGTTGATCGAACCGAAGGGTATAAGAGAAATCAATTCTGCTCTCTGCTCCAATTCAATGTGTGAAACAACCTGGATTAAGAGCGGTTTGAAACGAGATCTTTTTCCAATTTAAAGATTAAAGAGCTTTTGTGTTGTCTAATAAAAGTCTGCAATTGCCTTAAATGGTTGTTTTACAGCACAAGGAAGTTTCATGAATACTAACCATTACAACATGGATACTTCATGTTGCTAAAGGGTGTTCAAAAGTGGATTTAACCCAGGTGTCCTGCATAACAAACTTCATGAAGAATTTGAAGGCCTAACAGGTGGACACCAATGAAGTTACTATGTGTCCTACATCCAGAATGTGTACACAAGACATTGCTTAGGAATTTTTGGAGTGAACACGTTCAGTTTCGGGTTTGATTCTGTGTGCCTATGCGTGCATACGTGTGTGTGTGTGTATATGTGTGTGTGTGTGTGTGTGTGTGTGTGTGTGGGGCTTTCCATCCAGGGCATAGCTATCCTTATGTTCTAGACTCACTACACTCCTGGATTATGAGTGTGGATATGGAATACAATTGACTATCCACTGGGTTTCCACTTCGACTTGTTTAACAATCCAGTAGGCAGCCTGGGGTACTCAGGGGGTTAATGGGGGAAGGTGTTTACTTCATTACCAGGACCTCCACCCTCAAGGAGTCAAGGAGTGCAGTTGACCACTCATGCAGTGACCACATGACACGCCTGAGTTTCAACAGGGAGGCAAGTGCTCAGGGATAGTCTGCGTGAGTGTCTGTGTGTGTGTGTGTGTGTGTGCACGTAAAATTCATCAGGACAACATGTAAGCTGACACCAGATGTTCAGAATCAGCAGGTCTAAAAGGTTGTTGGCACAGCTCGGGTCCACACTTACACAGAGGACGATGCAAAACCCAAATCCATTAGCAATCTTGTGGCTGGAAGTGGCTTGTTCATTATGGAGGCGAGAGGCACTGATTAGCAGCCAAGCCAGAACAGCAACACTGAAAGACACATATCATGTTGCACAACTTTCAGTTCTTCATTGCAAATATGGACACGGGGTGAAGGATGACAGTCTGACTTCTATGCCTGGCTGTGAGCAACAGCAAAGTCCAGTTTCAGAGCACCTATACTAAGGTGATTTCCCTGAGGGAAATTTGTATGCCAGTGTTATTATCGCAGACAAAAATTACCATGAAACCTAAAAATACACATTAAAAATACAAACCTGTTAACTAACAAAATGGTAAACCTACTTGGTAGAAAACTATAACTAAAACTAAACTAAATGAAAACTAAACAAAAACTAGTAATTTCAGTACAATAAGAACGAAACTAAAACAGTTCATATTCTTCTAAATGTACTAAAACTAACATGAGACTGAAATCTGACGTGCTAAACTCAGTAAAAAACTAATAAAAATATCAAAACTATAATTATCCTGGTGTACACATCTATAAATGATCTCATTCACCATCTTAATTCTCAAAGCCACAAAACCTGAAGTCAATCAACTGTAGGAGTGCGACACCGAAGCTAGTCCACTGAGCTGGCTTTTCCACCACCAGACCTCGACTCAGTCAACAAATCTTTGGACAGGCACGGGGCAGAGCGACATTCTGCAAACATCCCCCCGGAGCCGCCTGGACAGCAAGTAAGGCTCGCATGCAGGCAAACGCCGATGGCAAGGCACCTCCGTTGAAGAGCGCATGAGGTATACCCAGCGAAGTCGTTATCCGCGTTCATTAACAACCCACGACATTTCAGCGCTTCTCGTGGAAACTGCTGCTTTGTTCACTTTCTCGCAGACATAAAAGTGGGAGAAATAAAGAGGCTCAGAGGAACGCCTGGGCCGGACTGCAGCCCGTGAACTGCCGAGTTCTACAAAACAGAGAGGGAGAAAAGAATTATTCCTCACATATCTCAGCGCCCAGTATCACAACATCACCAAAAAAACACAGCCTTTTGAAGGATCGGCATGCGTGCAAGGTTTTTAATCCGCAACTATATTTCCATTCCATTCCCAGCAGCCTTGTGAAGGTGACTTACATTGGATTAAATAAGGCTAAGTCACTGAGCAAAGTGTGCTGTAAGCACTAACCACCACGAAAGCACTCTCCTATCTTGACTTTTATTAAGCTTCCAATTATGCTAGTTTTCTTTTGCCTGTATGAAAGACGTTTGATTGGACTTTTGGGAACTGTAATTTTTTTTTCATTTGCATTTTGGGTGAAACAGTCAGCCAGTCTATGAGAGCAGCAAGCTCAGGTAGCGTTTGAATTTACGTTTGTCTTCAATTTCTCACATTGTTTTGAACGATTTTTCCCCCCTGTTAATTTACAGTAGATTGGAACTTATCTATTGAAATAGCGGCATCAGCTTCTATCTGCCGCTGTGAGCTGAACACATGGATTTTAGGACTTTTTTCTGGAAGCCAGTATTCAGGGAGAATGAATCACCAGGCACCATTAAGCAGCAGTTTGCAGTACCCTATCTGGATCCTCTACCCCCCTCCTGGCACCAGCTCGCTCTGGCCTGTTCCCCTTGTTTGAACCAGTTTAAACCCCCCTGCCCCTGCCCCACAGCCCTGCCTGCTTCTTTGGAGTGAGATTTCCAAAGAAAAACCACTGGAATTCCACCCTCAAAGAGTGAGTAAGACTTAAAACGCTTGTCGAAGGTTATTATCTCGGTTATTATCAACAGAGATAAAACTGACAACAGTGATTTCACAGGAGTGAATTAGACAGCCCAGGTGGGTGTAAACAGGACCAGGTTAACTGGTTCATCCTAATGGCAGACCAGTAGGCTCCTTGCCCCAGGCCATGTGCTAAATGGGCTTCGGTCTCAGTAGTACATTTACAATTGAAAGAAGAGAACACAGGAGTTCAGATAAGACAGTGGGTTTCACTTTCTCATTGTGACTGACCCGCACCCCATCTCCCACATGAAGCAGAGTCAAATTACAGCACAGACACATGACAGGTTTCACTGTGCTGAGAAGTCAAGTAATTCATTCTGCTCCTCGTGAACATACATGAAAGAAACGCATGTTATATTTTACACAAACACCTCCCCAAGCTTGTTTCGCCGCAGATAGTTTCTTTAAAAGATGTGTGTTTGAAAACTATGATTAATCAAGGTCTTTTTTTCCCCACCATGCTTTGCTCATGCGGCCTTGGGTTTACAGGAAAGTTACCCCTTTCCTTTATGTCCGTCTTTAAGTGACAAAACAAAATGTCAAGTGTTACTGACTACATGCACATTACCTGTGGCAGTTAGGTTGCTACACGGCCGTCTTTTGACTCATAAACACATAAAATGCTACATTCCTGGCCATTTCCCTTTCATCTGTTATGTGCAATTCACCCAGGCTTGGCTCCATATTAAAATTAAAAATCAATGTAAGCAACAGCTAAAGCTGGGTCACATGGAACATGGAGGGAATATATACGATGGCATATCAAACCCACCTCTGAAACTGTACTGAAGACAGTGTACAGTTCAGCTGGCCTAACCATGACCTTGGTGTAATTCTCAGCTGCTCAGGGGCTTTGGAGCAGCCTTGTCAAGGGCTCACTGGGAACAGCATCTCTGTGAGTTGGCAGCACACCAAATGCCAGAAGCTATCTGCTTTGGCACAGCCGACTCCACAGGCCGCTGTGTGCCAACCATCACTCTCCACAGCCTGGCGATACCTGCGTCCGCGACTCTGTTGGCGAGATCCCATCTAAGCCGCAGCGCCCTGTTTCACGACGGGCTGGATCGGGCCAGCCCTGCTCAGCAGCGGGCCAGTCTTTCGGTAGAACATCTGGGTGTTTAAGCCACAAACTGAACTGCGGACATTTCACTGGTCCGACAGCCTCCCTACGAAAAATGAAAACGCATCCTATTAATGTGGGTAACGATCGTTTAAAACCAGAGAAGATAAACTCGTGTTATTTTAGTTGCAGTCTACCATAAACCCGCTTTAGGCGCCTACTATTGGGGTGATGAACTGTGCCGCTTCTCCTACGCTGGTAAAACATTTCACTATATATTTCCACTCCTTTTCTAAGGCTGCTGCAGCAGCTGAGATGATGACGCACAGAGTCGCCTGTGTTTACTCTCCCCACCATTAACATGACATTTAACACCCTGCTCCAAATTTGGCTTCAGTACATTAAACACTCGCAAAAACGACCTGTATGGTTGCCTTGTAATTTCAGGTGCAGGAAGCTGTGCTTGATCTCAGAGAGGGTCACTGGCTTTTGAGAGATGTTAATTGCTTAATAAGGAGATAATAAAGAAGCAATGGGCAACTGCTGTGGAAATACAGGCTGGTACCTGTAGTCTGAGCTTCACAGGAATTTAGCCACTTGGCTGGAAGGATGCGCTCTGCATGGCTAATGTTATGGACTGGGCCAGTGGTACCAGCACCCAGGGACCACAGACTCACAAAGCTTTGAGCTGTGCAGCCCAAGACTTCCACAGGAAGCCGAACACCAGGGTCCTCAACATTCATAGAATGATCAGAACACCAGGGCCCTTGACATTTACAGGCAAAGTGACTTTGTGGAATATTGTTCTCGTGACAGTTTTTTCCTCAATTTTTGATAGATGTGTTAAATGAATGTGTGTGCGTGTTTGTGTGTGTGTGTTACACACAGGGAAGGCGGAGGACTAAAGATGTGCACCTAGGGGCCTTGTGGGACCATTACCTGGCCCTGCCGCTCTACCTGCTAATGTGTTGCATAATATCACCTTCTTTTGTAGACAGTTACAAAAAAATCTAACAGCATAACCAATGTTCAGCTACGTGCTCGTGGTGCCGAACGCCAGCCTCCACACATTGTGAAAATCGGACACGTTATTTTCCAGGATCCTTGCTTGCCTGCTGCTTTTGAATGGTGCTCACATTTTTTCCCCCTTTCTTTTCATTTTTTCCCCATATCGGCAATTTGGGTTTTCTTGCTACTTGATTACCTCTGGGAAATCTACTGTAAAGTGCTTTGCGACAGCTTGCTTGTGAAAACAGGCTATAAAAAATAAAATGTGACTGATTGCAGACTCCTATTTTTAGCTCCAGAGAGAGTAATGACATAGTGTCAGCAATCACGGTGACGGCGAAGGTTTGTGTCGCACCAGGGGCTCATTACCGTGCGTTACATTACCTTACCGCGTTGCTTAGCAGACATCTTCCTCAAAGCAACGTACGTGGCTCATATTACAGTTTTATCTATTTGCAAAGCTGATGTTTTCGCTGGAGCTGTTTGCCTCACTGAAGGTGAGACAGCGGTTGTGATTGGCTAGTCTGATGCTCGGCCAGTTTCTCTAGATTAACACAACCTTCAGGGCACTTTCATGACCCCTTTGCTTCTAATTCTGCCCTTTCTTCAGAGCAGCGCTCACTCCTTTGGTTCTGTGGTGCTCATAGTGTTGGGGGAAGATCTCCATTCTGGTTCAGTTCTGTTCTGTTCATGGTGTAGGTTTGTGGTCTCTTCACTGGTTCTGTCCTGTCTTTATTCCATCTGGGCCGTGCGCCTTTCTTGTGCTGCTTGCAGGCTTTGTTTATTCTTGCTGAGGTTGGAAAGTGTCTAATTTGTGTAGCTCTTATATTTTGTCCTCCCACTCTTCCTCCTGTACATCGCTCATTTCTCTTTCTCTCTTTTTCTCTCTCCCACGGGTTGTGTCGGAAATTAAAGCGTGACGACTCAGCCCTCAGCCATGAGATCTCCGACAAAACAACAAATCCTACCTCAGATACAAGGCCAGCTCGGCGACATCCGCCAGCGGCCGTCTTTTTACCCACAATCCAAAGTGCTAAACTGAGAACAGAACTGCTGCTTAAAGCCCACCTTCAGTCCTCTCATTTTCTCTTTCAATATTTCAGAGCAGCTTTAGCTTTCATCCTTTCATTCCTTTCTCTTATTACAAGGAGCAGTAAATTTTTTAGGCCTACACTTAACATGTTTTCTTAGTTAAACACGGCTTTCCCAAACCGAGAGGCGATCTGGGGACTTTTGTAAACCCAAGCGGTACAGATGCACCTCAGGTGTGCCTCAGGTCCTGAGTTTGTTCTGTTCAGCCACTCCAAGGGCTGTGTTATCCCTACTCAGGTGAGTGCACCCCCCAGCCCCCGCCCCTTCATCCAGGTACACATGTACAAGTCGTTTGTTTCCGTTCCCCCTGATTAATAGCGAGAAGGCCGTAAATGGCAGTGTGCCATAACGCTAGCTCCAGTAAATGACAATAGGAAAAGAGCTAGCAGCTGCAAACGCCCTGCCCATTAGTCTAACAAATGAGGGACTGCTGACAGTCATTTTTCTATCATGAACTCACGGTGTTGGCGATCGCAGCTCCCGGCAAAGACCCATTAAGCTCTCCCACCTTCCCAACATTTATTATTCACCGTTTTCATGATGGGAATTCATTTCCACTTCCCCTATTTTTTTCCCACTGGGCTGAGTGCAAAAGTGTGTCAAACTGTTGGCCTATTGGCCAGTAATCTGATCTCCACACCAGAAGGTTTCACGTTCAATTCCAACGTTTGACAAAGGTGCTTAACCTGGTCTGCCTCGTTAAGATAATACCGAGTAATGCACGCAGGCCTTCAGTAGGTTAACCCGTTAATAGCTCATGACAGAGCAATGGCGTCGTGATTTCACCTTCCTGGTTCTCATGCATTTATATTACCCTGCGACAGCTGAACGTTTTGTGTTGGAGATTATGATGACTGGAACTTTCAGAGGCCGGATAGTGGTGTTTGTTCACATTAATCTGTCCCGTTGTAATTGCGCCTTAGTGCCTGCTCATTAACTTTCACCACTTTCAACGCTAAGTGGTGGAAAAAGAGCAGCTGAGGTTAGCTATCTCCCAGAGCTCAGGAAATGTTTTCCTCTAGGGTTTATTACCAGTTCCTCCACTTAAGGACTTTTGCTTTCTTCCTGGTGGCCTTCTTCCGCTGTGGAGCTCCTACGCTTTTGAATGACTGTCACTCCTCTGCAACCACGTTCATGGTTGCTGCGCAAAGCAAGGCTTAATGCAGACAGCAAACTTTAGAGCGAACATACTGACTGCACAGCGAGTGTTTCGACGTCCCAGCAGGTTGGAACGGAGTTGTCTTACGCTGCTGGTGCTGCGTGTCGAAATTCTTCCATGTTTCTCCAAAAAAGATAAGACGCTTTATGAATCACTGAGCTGAAGTTCTGAACCATGGCAGCAGACCTGCTATCTTCTCAATAAGCTCCGAAATGGGTGGCGTAAACATAGGAAATCGTTTGATTCTGTCTGATGTACATGACACACATGAGCAGTAGCTAAGACCCAGGTTACATTATCATCACGAACCATTGATTTAGGGGCTGAATAATTTGTAGTCAGATATTGAGCTTTCTGTTCTACAGCACTGAAAATCCACAGCACATTTCAGCAGTTAAAGGTTGAAGACTGCAATGTTTTTTTCTTTATTCATTCATAGTGTTCTACGTTAAAGGTCAAAGTGTTAAAGTGGAAACAATGAAGTCTGAACAAATGCAAATTCACGCCCAGGTTGCATTCTGTGTAAATTACTTGCGTTAATTTAGGCGGTGGAAATCTCCGACTTGCGCCTACACTTGACCTGTGAGTGAACTTCATGAGCCCTGGATACACTTAACACGTGTCAGAAGACAGTTTCAACTCATGTCCAAGATGTCAGATATATTCAGTTCCACTGTGCACGTTAACGAGACAATGACAACAGATTATACCGAAACAAAAGTGGCAACAATGTAATCTTGTCGTTATGAGGCGGCCCTGTTTCTGTAGCTCATCCGGGCATAAAGGAAGCCCACATCTTTACCCATAGTAAGACTGAAAATAATCTGCAATGATGGTGGCCACTTATCTCAAAGGTCAGGTTTTGTATCGGCAGTTGGACCATTAGACAGAGATGCTCTGACACTTAACTCTTATTCACCACCATCTACCCTTGGCCCCTAGTGTCACCAGTACAGAAAAATGAAGACGTCCGGATGCGACACAGCCTTGAAGAACGCAGCCTCTGTAATGACCGTGTCCGTTTGTCTGTCAATATCCCCGATTAAAGGTCAGCCATATTAGGCCAAGCGATGAAGCAGATATACATCATTAAGAACTGTGCTCCAGTGTCATCCTCATCCACATAAATAACGCTTCCCTCCTTTTATATAATCCATACAGATTTTTTACACCTTCTACGTACTATTCCAGGTTTTAGTAATTTTCCTCCAAGAAGGAGTTAAAAGTAATTTTTACTGTAAAAGCAGTGGCCGTCCGCTGTGAATACGCGGCAAGTAATGGGTCAGAGAGCCATTTTGGCAGCTGAAGGAAAACGGTGTGTGTATTGCACTTATGTTTTAGATTCAAACTTTTTTTTTCTTCTCCCAGGATGCCTTTCCTGACTTGTTAAATGGCAGCGCGCTAAGGCAGGAGGGGGATTTGGGTTGACGAGAAAATGAGAGTGTTTCTGTGAGGCTTGCCGTGACACGTGTTGAGTCGAATGTCCTTAGCTGTGCGTGTGAAGGGTATGAGCTTCTGGTCTTTGTGAATGTCGGTTACATCGGTGGAGCATTAATATTTAATCTCGCACCATCTGTTTTTTTTGACTGTATTTGCATTCTACTCCATACTCTGTATGTATTGTGCTACTTTGTATATTAGTATCATCGTTAGCATTCTGCCTGTGTTTAGCTGTTACTAATTAGTTATTAATTTATTAATCTTCACTCCTATAATAATAATAATAATACATTAAGTCATTCATTGATGGCATCGTGGTGTGGTGGTTAGCACTGTCACCTTGCACCTGTAGGCTTGGGGTTCGATTCCCACCTTGGGTCTGTGAGCGTGGAGTTTGCATGTTCTCCCTGTGCTTAGTGGATTTTCTGGTTTCCTTGCACAATCCAAAGACATATAGGTCAGGTTGATTGGTGTGTATGTGCCCTGTGGTGGGTTGGCACTCCATCCTAGGTGTCCCTTGCTCTGTGTACTGGGATGGGTTCCAGGCTTCCCCTTGACAGGATGAAAATGAGTGAAATTCATTCATGTTTTCTTTGTCGTGGTCATCTTCATCCAAATTAAAAGTGTACAAATTAAATATGTCACCCATATGTAGTTATAACAGGTGTGTAATGAAGGACACTTAATTTCTCCTTCCACTCCTCAAATCTGTAACGAAAGCATTAGAGGTGTGATAACGGGGTCCATCAGTCCGCCAGGATCCCTCCCGGGTCTGGCGTGATGCTAGCGGGATACAGCAAAGAAGCGCCGAGCGACAGGCCATTGCGTGATGGCACCTGCCCCTCACGAACGCTGCGGAGAGAGAAGATGTGGTCATACAGGGAAGGTCTTTTACTTCAGCTGGACAGTTACTGGAAAGTGGATATGCCCAGTAACTCAGGGCCAACATGGGGGCCTTGGAGTGGAAGGCCCCACCAGATAATAATGCAGCCGCTTCCCGTGAGAGGCACTTAACAATGTTTAACAATGCCTCGAACTGTAGCACAACCTGTCAAGTAAGGTCAGTGGGAGAGCAGAAAACAGCGGTCTCACTGAAATGAGCCGAACAGTAAGAGTCCCACACCCACACTTTTTCTCTACCTGCATCATGCCATCTTTAAAAAAATTTTTAAAGCAAACATCTAGTTTTACGCATTTTACAGCAATAAGAAATTTAACCGTATGTACAGAACAGAATGTTATATGTAGTTTATGCGCCATTTGTTTCTGACATGACTTAAATGACTGGTGTTTGTCGTACAAGCATGTAGATATTTGCCGACTGTCTTAATCAAGGAGAGGGTGATATCTCATTCTCCAGAAGTTTCCGAAAGTTCCAGATGTACCCCACCCTGTCCCACTCCCATGAAGAATCCAAAGACCCACCGCAGCTGTACATTTTGGTCATTTCACACCCTGCTGAGCCAACCCAGTTGTAGGAGGAGCTTCCGGTCCCAAGCCAATCACAGACAGCCTCAGGCTGCTGAGAAACACCCTGGCCATAGAGAGACCATTGATTTATGGGCAAAGAGGAACATACATCAAAGGGCGTCACACAAAGGGCAACGTCTGTACACATGAACAGGTCACAGCGGCGTGCTCTCCATGGGTTTACATCAAAGAGACATTTAAACCAGCATGTCCCCCCTCCAAAGTGCTCACAGCTGCAGACATATCACACTGATGTAAATAATATCCCAGAGGTTATGCTCCGCCCCTTATATAAATCTGCTCATATCTACAAAGTCAGAAGGGCCATATGGAATAGCAGAACCACATATTAAGATGTGTACGCGTATGCACACACACCAATTCCTCACGACTTTGGCACAAATGAACTGGCCTGTTATCTGAATAAACATCCGCGCGGGCAAATTACGCTGTGTAAATTTTTCTTATAGCTGATTGTAAACTTGGAAATGAGTCGTTAATTTAGTGTAACAATGTGGCGTTATATGAGTATTACACAATAGCATTATTTATCCAGATCTAAGGAACTGTAAAGCAGACATAAACTGATACCGTGCTGTGGAACGGAGGGACTGATTATAATTAATTACTGAAAGCACCCACTGATGCCATGTCACGTGCTGGATGAAAGGTGAGGTGTGGCAGTAGCACCTTAAATTGTCTTAAAACATTAAGCAATGTCTTGCCAGCCCTTATAATTAACCACTGAGTAAACCACAAACAATCAACTGCAGAAAGTCAATCACTGTCGGTCACAGACAGTCAACCACAGTCAACCACAGAGTCAAGCACAAACACTCAACCACAAATAAATGAACCACAGAGGGTGTCACAAAGGATAAACCTGACCAGCAGCCCAGGTGGCATATGGGTAAGAAAACGGGTCTGTGTTGCTAATTTCGGTTGTAGATACATTTTAAACCTTCATAAATTCTTATATTCACAACCAACATGAGAATGATTTAGCATTAGCCTTTTCATACCATACATGGGATATGAAGTCAGTTTCAATTTTAAAACCTACCAGAAAAATCAAAAGTAACATTAATTATGGGATTTGTGTGAAAATGCCTTCAAATAACCAAGTGACCTTGGCAAAGTTGTTATATATATTCTCCTCCCACAAACCTTCCCGAGTGCCATGAATATTTTCCTCGTGCCAGACTACCAAAAGCACACATTTGCTGACATACACACCGTCAAAAACGTGCACTTAACCCCTTGACAGCACTCTTACCCTTAAGCCAAATTCCAACCATGTTTCTCTAGACACATTGCTGTGCTTTTACCGCCTTCTCTCCCTCTAACACTCTCTATCTCTCTCTCTTTCTCACACACACACCAACCCCCAGCCCCTGTTTCTCCTCTCACGAAGCAGGCCGGAGCTTCCACTGAAGCCAAAACAAAACCAGTGACATCTGAACAAAACACTGTACATGCTATGACACAAACGTGCATCTTTGGAGGACGTCTGTGCTCTTGGATGTGTCCAGTGCAAATCAGTACCTCCTCAGCTAAAAGAAATATACTGGCGAAGAACATCACAGAAGTGCAGTAATGGTCAAAGGAACATACGTGTAGACGCCGCCGACGTACAAGTATGGAACTGTCAATGAAATTATAGGCTTGTTGACATGAGCTAGTGTCCTCCGTAAGTGGTAGTGTAGCAGGAACCAAAGACTTGGTAGTGATCACCAAGGGCAGATGACATGACAAACTGAAGGAATACTGAATTAAAGCCGTGTACAGCGAGTGCAGAGAGCGGGGCGTTGGTGCGCTGTGGTCCTCAGGGGAGTTCCTGTTGTGATTTTAAGAACTGCATTCTCTGCATTCCATCTTGGGCTAAACGGCTATCCCACGCCAGATGTTCCCCCAGGGGGTGTTTTGAGGTGGGTCCGGGGAAGGGCTCCCAACGGGTGAAACCTGACTCTGCCCGGGCATCGTGAGCATCCATATAGGTGGAGATATGAGTGGAAAGTGTGTGTGTCTGTGTGTGGGGGATTGCGGTCAGCATAACTAGGGGAAGTGCACCGCTGCGGAGCAGGGAAGCATAAAAATTAAACTAAAAACCCAGAGCCAGCAGTCAGAGGATGTATGATTTTTATGAGTTGCACATCAGCAACACTGCACATCTATAGCACGTCACTGCGAGCCACGGTGTCACATTTACATTTTAACTGATGACATGCACGGAAGGGTGGCTACTGTAATGTATTTATGACTAGGGTGGTCAGAGTCCGTAGGCTGTTTATTCCACGTGCGCCGTACACACATACGCTCACACGCGCTTATGAAGCGGACCGTCAAAGTGCCTGTCTGAGTGTGTGAACGCAGCCAAACGGCACGGGCCAAGAGCAAAGCCTTCTGCAGACGGCTGATCCCTACGCGTTTGTGTGTTTGGTTCAGCGTCACGGGAAACCTGTGGTCTGCATGATGAATCCAGCGGGAATCTGCTTGTGTTTACTGCAGCAGTGGAGTGTAGTATCTGTCAGTCTGTGAAATTCCAAAGAGAGTAAGCAAGGGTGGCACGGAACAGCTTGTTTAAATCAGCATTGAATGTTAGTTCTGAATGTATTAAAGCATTGCATTATCCTGTATTTATATTTAATAATATGCAGTACTGTATAGTCTATTTATTAATTTCCGAGATGGTTGTTTCCTTCAAAGCCCATGGGGGTGGGCTTAGAGCTTATTACAGACAGGAAAGCAGGATCCAACACTGGATGGGGGCACCAATCTAGCATAGGGGCTAACACACACACACACACACACAGACACACACACACACACACATACAACAAGGAAAACAGGCAAGCGCTGCATACAATCCCACAATCCTCTGAAGTGTGAGACACCCACGCCGAGGCGTCGCGCAGCCTGAACTGTACTGCGCGTTTATTGATGTTTTGTAATAATACGTTTTGTAGCTCATGGTTTTAATCCAAATCAATTTTCTATCAGTTTATGCAGCTGGATAGTTTACCCGCTAACATCACATTATGTCCTTGGCTCCGCGGTGCTCATAGCACGCACCCTCTTGAGACCTAAACTGGGAACCATTAAAATGCAAGCCTTGGGTTAACTTGGTCTCAGAGGCAAATAATCTCACAAGCCTACTTTTAAATAGTTGCTCTGAGACAGGGAATTGTGCATGTCGCGTTTGTTTGTCACATAAAACCACATGATGAGACATGAGGGTCTGAGTCACCAGCAAGTGGATAAAAAAATATGTAAAGCAAAGCCTTGCATGTCAACTCCTTTGAAATAACATTGCAATCACAAACCTGACCTTCTTTTTAGTAACGGCTCTCAAAGACTTTGTGTCACACTCTTCTTGCTGTGGTTTGAAAGCCCATTACACTTACGGCATCCAAGATTTTTTTTTTCCTCTATCAAGGTGATATTTCCTCTAACCATAAAACAAACCTTTACACATACGCACTCAAACACATGATGAGGTATGCGTCTCCCGGCAGATGAAATGTGTCCCAGAAGTAACATTTATAATTTGAATTGGGAAAGCAGGGCCAGTCAGATTTGGTAAGATGACAGAGGAAACCGCTTCACATGGCAATGGATCTTCATAGAATGTTCCCTCGGTTTTGATATTAATAGTAATGCACGACCCCTGCTTTACTGGACACCTCAAAAATCCCACACAAAAAACAAACTGCACTTGAGTCATTTCATAAAGGGATCAGAGTTTGTGCTTAAGAAATCCTTTGGTTTCTGTTTAAATCATGCCTTACAGTTGTTAAAGAAACACGAGTCTTAGTGTGCAGTTTCTCTGATAACGATCGGGTGATTTAAAACATCTGAAAAAGCTGTTTTCTCTTCTAAAACTAGGGAGTAAACTGCTACAAGGCAGTTGCAAGACACTGATTCTGTTCTCCTGGTTTCGAGACGACGTGTCTTAGATTTTAGCGTTATACATCTCAGTGTCGGTTTTCCCTTGAAGTAGTAAAGGAAACATGATAGTGTTGCTGGGCTAATTGCATTAAAGGCTTTTTGCTCACTGTAAAATACATCCGTGAGTCATGGATCCTGATCGGGTATCAGTGGGAGAGAGGATAGGACTCACAAACTTGGATGAGATGAGAACGTTAAAGTGCTACGGACAAAAGTACCAACACCGCCTAATTGCCACTTCAATGAGGAAGGACAATGTCAGGCCTCAATTTAAAGTAATACGTCCTGTTATCATTTTGCCTAATCATGAGGTCTCATTTTCATCTTCGTTTAGCCTAAGAGCTGATGCGAGAAGCTAATTATATGATTGTGATAGGGCCTAGCAGTGCTGCAGGGTCATGGGTGCCAATATGGCAGTTCACACTGTGTGTTTTCTCCATGCTGGTGTGGGTATATCCAGGTTCTCCGGTTTCCTCTCACAGCCCAAAAGAATGCTGGGTAGGTGACTTGACCAACATGAAATTGCCCTGTGTGCATGTGCCCTATGATGGCCTTGTGATCCTGACTGGAATAAGCGGGATGATAATGAATGAATGAATGAATGAATGAATGAATGGATGGATGGATGGATGGTGTATCATGTAAGCAGCACGAATAAGAGAGGACTTTCACAGTATGAATGGAAGAGGATTTCAACAAAAGCAGTCAAATTAAACATGTGGTTTAACATGGTTTTTAATCAGAGGAATTGTATCTGTGTTATTAGCTAAGGATTTTATCCATCTTAAATCTAAAGGATAAGAAAAGAAAATGAGACAACCTTAGGTGAGGGCATAGGTTTGGTTTTAACAATGGTAGGGACCAAATCACCTCCCATTCTCCTGCTGCCCTAAACACACACAAGGGACAATTTGGTGCTCCCGCTCCATTACTAAGGACATGTCCCTATTGTCCATATCCAAATGTGCACCCTTAACCATAAATGTCACAACCACACCACTCCACTCCAAGCAGCCTTGATCTGTATTTTTAAATTTCAAATTGCTGAGACAATGCAGTGCTTCAGGGAAGCGGTCAAACTTGACCTCTGCAGCCACGGCAACGGGGGCGCAAGAAGACAGCCTGTTCTGATCGAAGAGCTCTGAAAGGGCCAGGAGCAGAGATGGAATCAATGCAAGTTTACTAAGACCGAGAGCCATTACAACACATGCACAACAACATTAATGCCCCCCCCATTTACCTCGAGCTGTTTTCTTGTTGTCCATGGCAGTCAAACGTGACTATAAGCTGATGAGCAAAGAGGCACAGAGAGGGCATTAGCAGATGACAAACCGATTTTGTGTCAGACAACCCTGGTGACTGAACAAACAACATGAAGGCTAGTAGGCTTTCCATCCATCACCCTGGAAACAGTCGCTGTTAATATTTGCATGTAAAATACCTGAGGTCTGACGCATTTAAGGGCACATATTCCAAAGGCTTTAAAGTTGATGTTCAAATGTAACTTTGATATCCTGGAAGGAAAGCTGTCACATGCTGACACTTAAATGTTCTCCACAAAGAGCCACAACAGTGAAAACATTTAGTTAGTTATTAGTATGACTAACTTGCTTTTTCCTTTACTTTTTGGTATGGGTTTAAAATTTACCAGTAATTGCTGATATAGTCTCCAAGGGAATATTTCATCTTAACTGAATGAGAAGAAGCAACAGTAAGGCAAACTTTGAGAAAATATAAGGAAGACCAATTATGTACCACTTTCAGCGAAGTTGGGGGGGGTAGCAGTTTCGTGCCACTGAATGAGTCCTAGTAGTGCCTGATGTTGCACCAAACACTGTGTCTACTTTATATTCTAGTCAGTAAAGCAAATATTTTGAGACTTTTGTTCATTTTTATGGGTGACCTTTCTAAAGAACTTAATAAAACATACTAATGAATGAAATCACATGGGCAATTTCATTGTCTTAACAGAAATAGGATATATAGCTGTGTTATATGGTATGCGAACATTATTATTAATTTGTTCTTATGTGAAACTCTTGCAACTGATTTTTTTCAAAGGTCAGTCAGTCAGTCAGTCAGTCATCTTCTATACTGCTTCTCCTGTTAAGGGTCGCGGGGAAGCCTGGAGCCCATCCTGGAACACATAGGGCATAGGACAGGGGACACCCAGGGCGGGGTGCCAACCCACCGCAGTTTTTCAAAGGTTATTTCTGTAAATAAAAAAAGTATATTACTAATCTGTCTAAGTACATGCTGCATATTCTCCAAACTTAAAAGTGGTAGATCAGTTTTGGTGTTAATAGCAGGCATGCTATTGTGATGCTCCATTTATGTACCGCTCAGTGTCTCTGGATGCTATAATACAATCCACAGCCTTTTCAGGTCATTACTTGTCACAAAAGGGGGCCCAGCTAGTAGCTTTTCTAAACACCCCGCCTCCAAAAACATCTGTGTGACTGACTAGCAGGACTGCCATTCTGCCTCAGAAGAGTGTACATCGTTTTATTCAGAACCACCACGTACCTCCTCACAAATAAACACAGAATTAATTGGTCTGAAAGTGACCAATCTAAAAGCGAAAATAAAACACAAAAGGGCTCCAGTTCTAAAAAGCAGGAAGCGCGTGCTTTGTTACAGAAATCCTGTTTGTGATCCACAGGAATATTATCCTAGCACCGTCTTTTCACTGTTATTCAATGTCGGTGACACATCACATTATTACTAATGGAAGACTTGGGGGAATTTTTAAAATAGTCTCTTGTGTAAACTGTCAGATAAAATGGGTTGGTGTAAATTCTGTATTATAATAATTACCCTCTTTATTATTATTGGCTTGACTGATGTCTTCCCTTACAGCAATAATTCTCTTTTGTCAGTTAACACATTCGAAATTCTCATTTTAATATCCGCTGTTGTTGTCTGGTTAGTAGAAACTGTGGAGGTGAGATTCACCAAAGTTATTTTTAAATAAAACCCTGAATGTCTGTCTGTGTTTTCTGTTGAATATATATGCATTGGTGATTTCCCCCCCAACCACGGTGGAGTTCTTCATCTGATCTGCTTCTTTCTTTTCAGGTTATGTGTTTTAATGGGGTGGGGGGGGGGGCATTGTGAGAGTCTGCACTGATCATATCACAAGACCGCAAGGCTTGGTCCTAGAGCCCCCTGGGGAGTGTTCTCCAATGGCCGATGTTTCTATTCAAATGTTTCCAAGATATTTTTCATATGCTTTGGGTATCAGATTTTAGACCAAAAAACTAACAAAAAACACTGCCTTAAGGCTCTATCTAGCAACTGTTTAACAACTCAGCCCTTATGCATCCTAAAAACATTTTTGTGATCTCGTAAATGCTGCTGACGTGGTCAGAAAATGTAGCAATGTTACAGTTCTGCAATATTAAGTGTTCTGTTCTTCATAAACAAAGATGCTTATGGTGGTCCACTGTTAAGAGCTGGGAGGCGAGAGCCTCTGGCTGTCAGATGTTCTTATCATTCGCCAAGCACATGAACGCAAATGATGTAATGCCAAGGTGCATGTCATCAGAGGTCTGCTGGAAGAAGAACCAAACAGGCACCGGAATCAAACCGACAAGTGAGGTGAACAGCACTGGTTATCTCATTCCAATCGCATCTGGAAGTGGATGGGAAATATTATGCAGCAAATGAACATTTAGTCCCTGAAGTTCATGTGTTGGAAGCAGAAAAAACAGCAAGTGTAAAGATTTGTGTGATTTTGACAAGGGCCAGATTGTGATGGCTAGACGACTGGGTCGGAGCAGCTCCAAAACTGCAGCTCTTGTGAGATATTCTTGGTTTGTAATGGTCATGACCTACCAAAAAGGGTTCAAGGAAGGAAACCAGGGTAATGTGTGGCCAAGGCTCATTGCTGCATGTGGGAAGCGAAGGCTGGCCTTTGTAGTCCAATCCAACATAAGAGCTACTATAGCTTAAATTGCTGAAAAAATTAATGCTGGTTCTGATAGAAAGGTCGCAGACCATGGCAGTTTGTCGTATATGGGGCTGTGTAGCCACAGATTGGTCAGGGTGCCCATGCTGACCCATGTCCACCGGTAAAAGCACCTACAGTGAGCACGTGAGCATCGGAACTGGAACAGTGAGCGATGGAAGAGATGGCACCAGGATGCGCTATGGGAAGAAGGCAAGCTGTCAGAAGCATTGTGATGCTTTGGGCGATGTTCTGCTGGGAAACCTTGTATCCTGCCACTCATGTGGATGTTGCATTGACAAGTACACCCCCTCATGGAAACGGTATTCCCTGATGCCAGTGGCCTCTTTCAGCATGATCATGCACACTGCAAAAATAGTTCAAGAGTGGCTTGAGGAACACAACACCAAGTTCAAGGTGTTGACTTGGCCTGCAAATTCTCCAGATCTTAATCTAATCAAGTGTGTGGGATGTGCTGAAAAAACTTACAGGACTTAGAGGGTTTGCTACTGACAGCTTGGTGCCAGACACCACAGCGTACCTTTAGAGGTCTAGTGGAGTCCATGCCTCAGCGGGTCAGTGCTGTTTTGGTGGCAAAAGAGGGACCCACTCAATATTAGGAGTGTGGTCATAATGTTATGGTTGATCCGTGTAGGGTCGGTCCTTTAAGCATTACAAACATGATTGGTTGGTTGCACAGACAGTGTCACTGAGGCTTGTTTGGTGCGCACACATTAAAGCCATAACATTTTGATGGGCATTTCCAAATTGCCTGAATTCGCTCCAGGTCAGTCTGCAGTCGCTTCAGAAAAAAATGCATACGAGCGTAAGATATACAGTTAAACATGTATGTTAAATGTAGCCCCTTTGTGCCCCCCCCCCCCCCATTTTTTTAAATCCTAGGACTGCCTCCAGTCCACTTGCATGTTTCGTCTTGATTCACAGCTCGAGTGTTCACATCTGATATTTCGTTACCACGGAGCAAGTAGGTACAGGTAGGGATTTCGACATATTAATTTGGGAAACTGGAGTACAGCCATGAGAGAAAAAAAGAAAAAGAAAAAGAGTTAATTTCACTCAAGGCGATGTGCTTTTATGACAATCACAAGACGCCTCGCTGACAGATTGTAACAGAGACTGGCTCCAGTGCAGCGATTACCCATTGTGCTCAGGCATACATTTAGCCGTACAACTCTGCGGCCAGCGCAATGCTGCGCATGTCCATGTCCGTGGCACTCAGGGGAGTACGCAAGGGACACGGAGCACTATGCGAATGAGCGCGGCATGCAACTGATTTGCCCGTCATCTTGCACATTAAACCATCTGCACGGTTCTGCATGAGCGCTCCCCGTCCGCCGCGACTGTGAGAACACGTCGTCCGAGAGCTTCACCTGTTGCGACATGCGCGTTCAGCCCTGAGGCCTTGGAAGCAGTACAATGCATGTACAAAAATGACTGTGCATGATGTTCTTGTCCTAGATGGGAGAATAGTGTTAAGAGGCTGGAATGTGCGGTTCAGGGCCCCGTATTGTGCCAATTTTCCAAATGTCGACCGGGATGCGACGCCGTTTCACTCTGAAACACGCGTGCAGTATAGTGCTTTTGAGTTTTGCTTAAAATGTTAAATTAAATTAATAAAGAACATAAAGAAAGGGACACGTTATTGTCTTTATAGCGTCACTGAAGACACATGGCTGAACTGGGACAAATCAGCCCTTGCATTTTTGGGTCCATGCTGCCCACCATCACAATCCAGAATCAGTCCATATAATAATAATACATTTTATTGGCCCCAAAGTGTGACAACTCACTGGGAAAATGCCCTGTATGCCAGAGTACCACGACAGCACCATTGTTAGAAGGTTTGACAGCCATTCACACGCAAGGTCGGCCAGCCACTCTGGCATTTGACAGAATGTCCTGATTACCAGTCCGGCTATGTGAAATCGTCACCCTGGTTGTGTCTGCTCATGTGTTTTCCAGTTTACAGTATACATTGTCTAAGCCTATATTGCTGTATTTTCTATAATGAATAAAATACGAGCCTGCCCCACCTGCATCCTAGATGACAGGGGCCCATGTTGTTTGTCTGTGAGGCACACAGATGTGACAGCTGAAAACGTTTATTGTTCTTGGATTAACAACAAGGATGGACTGAGCCTTGAAAACTGCCTTGGAGGCCGTCCACACACTAGGTGGGAAGGCCGTTCTGGCATTTGACAGAATGTCCAGATTACCTGTCCGCCTATGGTTAACAAGCAGCGAAAAGGTGACTGAGAGAGAACCCAGAGTTTCTAGACAGAGTCGTTGTTAAATCACCGGATGGTTTGACTTTGGATGTCCGCGACATGCACTGCGCGCGTTAGTGCGCGAACTTGTCTCAACTCGGGCAGCATTACGTAACGCTCCGACTCCACTCCGCCGCAGCGTTTCACACGTAGGAAAAATAAACAGGAGCGGACACAAAAACAAGTCTTCTGGAGAAGTGCCATAGATGATATAATCACTAAAATTGTATCGCAACCCCAATCCGTTAAAACTGAATAAAATTAAGTTGTAACAATGTCAAACGTGTAATTTGAAAATCTTTCATTAAAGATTTTTTTTTTTTTATCTGCAGAGAGCAAGCTCTGTTTAGCGGGTCAGTTCCTCCCCACGTTCATAATTTATTTTCAGTAACGTTCATTCAAGTGTTTTATTAATTAGGCAGCATTCTGGCAGCCGTAATGCTGTGTTTGCAGTATGATCTAAGCCCCGTGCAATCCAAACAGATGACGTATGTATATTGACACATAATCCTCAATTTGCTCTGTGTCCATCCACGGAGGTCCATCCAGGGTCATGAAGTAACAGCCCTTAACCACTTTGTTAAGTTTCTTAAAACCCAAGTGTATTTTTAAGAGCTCAAAGTTTAGAAGCCAACTGACATAAACACGTTTAAACATACTGTACCGTGCGTGGATATCATTCACGTCTTCATTTTAAATATGGAGAATACAAGTACAGCGCTGATTCAGGGTGCAATTACAGTACATATGAGTTCTGTTTTGTTTAACCTGGCCATGGATTTTTGATGTTAAAACGTGCGCCTCGGCAATGATACAAATGGTAACGTGTAATCTCAAATAATACGCTGGTGAATAATGTCGGTTGTAATTACATGTCAGAAAGTTCAAAACCACGACAAATTTAGACATATACATCGGTGTTTTTTTTTTTTTGATCATATTTTAAAATGTTCGCCCGTCTGTTCCGCCTCGTACTTGTAATACAAGATTCATTCAGGTTTATTTGCTCAAGTTCATCTATACGGAGACTTCGTGTAGGCAAAAAAAAAAGCCAAAAGACAGAAAAGCTAAAAGTAGTTACAGCTTTGTAGGTGGTGCATAACCGTTTTGCTGACATGGGCACTTGTCTGGATGAGGATTCCCAGCCAAAAGCTCTGAGATCTGTGTTTGTTTTGACACGCGGCTGGGCGTTGCTGGAGAGCTGATCGCAGAGCGGTCAGTCGCGCAGCACAGCAGCTGAATGTCTATTCAAATCCACGCTTATCATTACTCCAGGAGCAGAGCGCGAGGCAGCGCTTAGATCAAAGCGTCAAGCATCTTCAACTGGCGTTCCACTGGCCCAGTTCATCGCCTATGGTTAAATCTTAAAACCTGGGCTGACTTCACGTTGTGATTTAATGTGTTCAACGACAGGAGTAAAACTGGACAACACGAAATGTAGAATTAATTAGCATGATTTCTTCCTCTCAGCTCTTAGCCAAGAACTTTAGGGTAGGGGCTATTTACCTGTTTTGTTCTATGGGCTGATCTGCCAAGTCAGTTAAAGTCAGATGTACCCTTTCTCAAAAAAATGTCTTAAATGGATAACTAAAAACATTAATTCTCAGTTAAAGACTCAGGAAAATAAAGGTGTAAATATTTTCTCATTAAAGCTCACAGACCCCATGAGATCTATCCACAGATGCAAGACAAAGGAGCCCTGTATTAAAGGAATGAAAATATTATAATTTAACTGCTTCCCTGGGAAATAATAGCATGCTGTTTTCACGAATCACAGTATTCGCTACCTAACTACAGATCTGTAGCAGATACACTGTTCATGTTTTAATGTCAGCTCAATGCAATTTGAAGCTGACATTGAAATGTTTTTGAAACGTACAACAGACCACAGTATTTTTCAATTTGAAATGTTAGAATTTTCTTTATTATTATTCCACTGTGAATTCATTGAGACTTCTGAAAAAAAAAACAGTCCATTAACAGTGACTTCATGCAACTGCATGTATGCTTGTGTTCTACAGCAATTTTGATCACATTTAATAATTAACGAAGACGATAGTCCGATGGGATGCATGTTAAAAATGTGATCTGAGTAGAGATACGTTTAACTTAATTACATGGGTTAATTACGGTTCTTTAATTAGGCTCATTTACCTACGATTAGATGCCAGCGCTTCGCTTCTGGCCAATCCACTGTTCAGTGCCATGCCGTCATGTTGTAATTTATTGCTTTAATCAATTATTAAACTATTTATTATGCTATTCTTTTATGCCATTAATTAACTGATATAATTCTCAGTCATTGAGATTTTTTTTTCGGTTTTCAGTTTCAAACCACCTAATATGTACAAATTAGTTGCCCGTTTGTTCTGTCTGATGTGTTTGTACTCATTTAATCTGTTATGTTGCACGAATCTAAAAACGACAGTGGTTGCAAATGGACAAAACGTACGTAAAGCAGACATACACTCTTTGCACTTCTTCTGCCTATTCCGTTGCCTGACCGGGCTGTATTTAGGCCACAGGTATAGTCTGGTTTGGGGCACTTTTCCGGTCTGCCTTTTCGCACGACGAAGGCTCCGCGCCGATGCGCGCATGCAGTGTGGCTACGAGCATGTTTTATTGCAGCACGGTTTCGGGACAGGATGATTCACTCGCAGCTGTATTCCGGCGTCTCCTCGCAAAGGCAAACATGACTTCATCCTGATGAGGGTTGTTAATGATTACATTTGTGCTTACATGCTGGGAGAGCCTCGCCACGCCCGTGCTGCCGCTCGCTGGAGCGCGCCCAGTGAACAAGCTTCCGTAACACACACTACGGCATCCAACACACTGTGGTGTGCAACTAGTACACTGTCAAGAAACAAACACATGGGTAACTGATTAACTTTCTGTACGAGTGTATTATTGTGCTGAGCAAGATTTAAAAGAAGTTCTGCGGACACCCAGACAAATATGGGAACATTTACCTGAAGCTCTGGACCACTGGGCGAAAAAGCCACTCACTGACTAGACAAGG
Organism: Chitala chitala; assembly: GCA_025773905.1. Lineage (NCBI taxonomy): Eukaryota > Metazoa > Chordata > Actinopteri > Osteoglossiformes > Notopteridae > Chitala > Chitala chitala. The sequence goes on from JABJVR010000065.1 coordinate 3,848,873, forward strand.
AACCACACATGAAATGCAATGATTCCACAAGAGTTATGTTTTAGGTGGATCGTTACCCTGTTTTTTGATTGGAAAATATGAGATGTTCTATTGAAAGGATTTAAAAGTACATTTTCTGTGGTCTATGGTTTGTGTGGTGCCACAAACAATGTTAAAAACAGGGACATTTGCAAGTCAAAGTAATGGAAGGCACAGGCCGTAAGTGTGACGTAACTCAACTCGAAACCAACTGACCTCGATTTTGCGTTGTGCAAGTTAACACGCTTGCAACTAGGAAATACCGTGTGACTGACGAGAATTACAACTCATAGGGCTTAAATTCAGTTGCACTCTCGTAATCTAAAGTGTATTCCTCTTGGCCAAGTTCATTAATGGCTTTAGCAAATGGTTGTCTAACTGGACGGAGTGTGAGAACAGTTAGACACTTAGCACTTGTACCCACTTACGTTGACTTACGCCATCAATGTTGGTACACCAGCAGCTGTCAAACTCTTGCTTTAAACCTGACTCCTCCCCACCCTCAGAGAATAGGAAAAAAGTTTCACCAACCAAGTTGCTGAAAATGTGCCAGGAAAACAGCGTGTGTGAACCAGAACACAGAGATCTGAACACAGAGACCCAAGTGCAGCCTCTCAGAAGGCTCACCTCCATGCATGCCAACTAACTAAACAGTGCAGTTGTTACAGCTATGAGAGGGCAGATTACATGCCATTCGGCACTGAGACGCTCCCGGCAAGCTGAGACGTGCCAGTCTCTAAGCCTACCGTGTACACGGTGCAGAAGCGTATGCCATACAATTTTGCAGCACAGTTCTGTCAGATTCCTGGGGCACCGCTTGTCTTACATCACACCAATCAGCAGCAAGCCATTATCAATGCTTGTGGACTGTGACAATGCCCGTTCGGTTACATCGTTTAAAACAATCCATTTTCAGATTCAATTTAGCAAATGGGTGGGGAAAAAAATAGGCTTGCATGGGTCTTCTGTTGTTTGTCATACAGATTACAATCTCCAGCAACGGTATAACAAATGACCAAACATTACAGCTAACTGATTGCTTCCAGCTAATGTGGCTCAACATCGCATAAACCAATAGGCCGCGCTGGACTCGTACATCAAGGTGCAAATTCTGTGTGATGCCTACTGCATACCTGAGAGACACAAATTTTGCTACAGTGAGGATTTCTCAGATGAAGAGTGAATACCTGTGGGGTATCCACTTTTGGGAAGAGAAAGTCTCATATTCCCATATGGTCTAGTGCCTAGAAGTTATGCTTTTTGCCTAGGCGGCCTGGGTTGGAAGAGTTTGTTTATTCTGGTTAGGACATCAGGCTGGGATGCAAAAGTCTCTCGGTTCAAATCCCAGTCACCAGATGTGTCCCTGAGTAAGACACTTCGTTCTATCTCCACGACCACTGAAAAATCTTAGTCTGTAGTCCTATAAATGGTTACACTACTTTCTACATCCAGCTCCACGGCACTAAACATAGTCTACTACAAACACCCCTCCCAAACACAGACAACATGTAGTTATGAATATGTGTGCGTGTGTGTGCGCGCATGCATGTGTGTGAACCCTAGCCTTACAAGAACCAATAAAGCTAGAGTCTACAAAGGCCTGTTCCAATAATATTTTTCTCACAGCACTTATATGAAGAGGCATAATGTTCAGCAGTGTATCTCTACAACATTGTAATGGCATTAACAGTAATCCTCTCTCCTCCTATTAGAACCACATTGGTAAGAGTATGATGCATTGGAGTTGATCAGCAACCATGACGGTCAGTTTGCATGGGTGTTGTTGACATCCTCAATGTGTTATGACCTTGAGATATGTGACTAACAGCGCTCTACGGGAGTTCAGCGCTTTCTTTGCTGCCCTGGTGTCTGGAAGGTAGTGAGCACAGGTCACCGTGCAGAGGTACACTGGCACACCGTAATGTGTAAAGTTTCCCATTTGATTTCTGCACATTTTAGAATTTACCTGTGACTGTGATGGCAGCCCAAAACATGATCATGTAGCTCCTGTCAACATGTGTTCAGCTAAGATCAGGTTCAAACATGATTTCATTAATACCATTGGACTGAGCCAATAGGAAAAAAAAGGCTAGTTGAAAAAGGGAAACATGCTCAGTGCCAAGGTTTATTTGAGCTATTTCTGGATGGTACATTACTTCAGTAAATACAGAAGTACATGGCACTGGTATTTCATCTATAGGGTAAAGAATGGAAATAAATATTTCAGTATATGACCATATATAAAGTAACAAACTGTAATGACAGGATGTGTTTTTTTTTACATGTACCTGTTGCATCAGCTCTAGGCACAGAAACCCTTCTCTGAATGAGTAATATTGAGCCACCCATTTGTTGCACAGCATCATACCAAGCAATGTACCTTCGACACAGTGAAGCTCCAAAAGTGAGCAATAGGGATCATTAGTAATGCCACGTGGAGTTACAGTGTACCCTTATCGTCTTGGTCAACAGTTTCCTGTTAATTTGCGCAATAAACTCAGTTCTTGCTGCTGTTTGCGTTTTCTCTCCGTTTTACATCATTAGCTCATTTAAATTTATGCGTTCTCTTAATGCAAGCAGGGGACTGAAAACGTAATCCAAATCCAAATGTAATCCAAATTCTCTCACCTCCAAGTAAGGTACATGGCCCTCAAATCCACTTAATAATATCTAATAATGCAGTGTGGAATTTGTTAAAATTGTTTAATTGAACACATGGGTGAGGAGCTGAACAGAAGGGCCCTTGATGTGTGCTCCGAGCACAGATGATGGACAAATGCTTTTCTGCTGATGTTCATGAATTTGTAACCTTCTCTGAAGCCCTTAATCACATGAGAAGCCTTTGTTCTCCAACTCCAACCCCTGGTAGCTGCTGCAAGGCATGAAAATGTGGTCATGAGCTCTGGTATAGTGTGAACCGTGTGTTGCAAAGTTATCACGCCAGATTTACGTAAGTAAGGGGTTAGAGAAGATGGGTTGTCGAATCAGCATTTGTTCAGCCATCTAGAACAATCCCAGACCTGTTTTTAGGAGGGACTCTGGAGTAACAAATCCTGTAGTAAAAGGAAGAGAAATTTCAGGACCTGTTAGATCAGTGACAAATGAAAACTTAACCATGAAACGAAATGTTGAACCATACGATATCTAAATAGTCTCTGTTCCTATTTTCTGAAACTTCAACATAGATTGGAGTAAGAGCTGCAAGACAGCAGTGTTGGTACGCCAAGGGCCATTCCAAGTGAACGAAAGAGAAGTGAATGCTAATTGTTATTTCAGCTCCTGTTATACATACTGCATCTTTCTTGTTCCAAGTTTCAACCACCAGCTGAGGCAGGTGGGGTTATGGCAGTGCAACTATTAGGTTTGTCTCATCCCCTCTACTTGAAAACATTACCCCTGCCACACCCATCCAGTGAGCCACAGAGGACAGTGAAGCGTAAAAAGAAAAAGACTTGACGTGGGTCTGCACAAATTTGATACACGTACGTACCCTGTCCTTCCCAACTTTCTCTACATCACCTTGGTCCCAGGAATCAAGGGGTCTAGGATTCAGTACAACTATGATGCTCACAAGACCATCTTTACATTTTGTCACTGCGATTCTTCTACTGCCATGGCACATGACGGAGTCAGGACTGCAGACAGATCTACAGCTGTGGGCTACAAAAGCGCTTCAGTTCTACTGTGGATGGGATCAGTCTATGTTGCCCAGCATACAAAGGGCTCGCTGTCCCAAACAGTTGTTTATCACAGCTTTCTTGAACTCCTGAATACGGCTGCTGTCTCCACAGACATTAACACTATCATGTATTCTGCAGTTAGGAAGCCAGCTTGTTTGTGATATCCATGCTCCTATGTGAATAGTTAGGTTATTAAAGATGAGCCATGAGTATGCAGTCAATTGTGGTATTAAATTTGCGTTTCTCCTTCTCATTCTTTGTGAGATGTCTACAGAATTCCGATCAAAATAGCCGTGATTTTTCAATACATTGTATTTCTCCATTCACATCTAGAAACAGGTACATAAAATTTCACTGGTGAACAGTGAACAACTGATGTGTCAACTGTCATGGGGGGGGGCAGAAAAAAGTGGAAATGAGAAGCCAGTTTGAAGGTCCTCTTTCCTCTGTGGACAGCCTTGTGACAAATTATGTCATTGACTTCTAAAAATTATATATATATATATACACACACACCAAAACTTCTTACAACTTTGCTAATATCCTGTTGTTGTATATTATGTAGGAATTGGGTAATTTTAAGCAACATCCTGGGCTGGGTTAATATGAGGAAGACAGTACCGGTAAACATCATGTAGCGGTGATACTGGGGACAGTTTAGCAAGGCAAACGTTTACCACATGCATCAGCTGTGCATTCAGTGTGTTCAAAGTGTTCGTTTCCAAGGGGACAGGAAGTGAGTAATAACTAAATAGCAATGCGAACACTTTATCGTGGTATTACACTAAGGAGCGGATCCTTATCTCACTCGATCTCAAGCTCTCATTTGCAGAACGCCGCTTTTACGTGAACAATTTATCTGACACTAGAGTACATTCAAATGAATGTGGGTTTTTTTTTTCGGGAAGCGATATCGTTTTCTGAAACAAAACCAGTGGTCATTATACTGACTTCTGTACTTTTATATCCTGTGAGCATTTAATGGGAACTTTAGATCCATTCTTCTTATGCTTGGCTGAATCTCAACTGTCAACTATTTCATAATGTTCTATTGTGGTGTAGTACCTGTCAGCTACTGAAAAGTTCTCACACTGGTGGCAATCGTTATGCACGGATTCACTTCACGTTTTTACCACTAAGCGATTGTTTTACAGCCTGGAAATTCAATATAACACACGGCTTTTGAAATGCCTGGCCAATTTGTCCTAAATGAGCAGGTATGAGCGCGCGACTTGGATGGTGAAGACTGTGCAAAGCCTTTAATCTTCGTGCTTATTTCTCCTCAACGCGTGTTGCGACTCCTTGTGAAGATCTCTGTAAAAAAAAAATTACCGTTATTAGCCTTTTTCTTCAAAAGGGCTCATGCGATCGGCTAGAGGGCTTTTTATAGTCATCCCTGCAGCGTCCACAAAACAAAATAAGTATCATTCACTGGCGAATTTAAACATCGCATCCACTAGAAACGCGTACAGAATTATTATTGTAGGTGTAAGCACTATTTATCAAATGTTATGTTGAATGCCAGATTTCTGAAAGTTACAGGTAAACAGTTTACCCAGTTCCAATTCGGGATATATGTTTTTATTTAGTGAATGTATTGACACGAGTTATAGTAATCTGAGTCATTTTATCATAAATTACCATACAAAAACGTCTTTTAAAAATTCGTCCATCTGGTCCCTTTGCCGGTTCTAGCCTTACGCCGTTGCCTTTAAAAATTCAAACATTTCAGCCTTCTCAACTTCTAAAAATGCAAAGTCGCTGAACGGAAACAGATGCATAAAGAAAATTCTGTAAAAGAAAACTAATTTTTGAATTTACAATGACGACAGAAATGCAACACGGCATGTCAAAGTCTCTTCCGCTCTTTTGGTTAACAACTAGTTAATAAGAGGCGCCGATGCAATGCCCAAAACTGAACTTTTCGTAAAACGAAACCGTACATTTTAAAGATTTAATTTGTATATGGTGCAATATTTATGTGTGCAAAAACCTTGGTGTTTTTGTTTCAGCTTTATTTCCAGGTAATGATTACATGTAGCGAAGACGTTGTCTCCACTGTAACTGACCACAAACAGCAGCCAGCATGTGGCTACACTTCAAGAGAAAAGTAGCGGACAGACAATTTATATAGTATTCCAAAAATAGAAACACAGCTGTCCAATGAGAGTGCCCTAGTGTTCAATCAAATGTACCAATCCCGACATTAGAAACATCAGAAGAGGGCCACGATTGGTCACATGTGATCTCATGGGTGGGGACACGAATTTTACGAGATTATTGGTCGACTTTCCAAATGCGTCGAACTGTCACGAGTAGAGGCTGGCTGGAGGTTTGAATAGGGAAGTTTACGGTGCGTAAGATGTGCAGTCAGTGTGGTGTTTGCAAATTGTGCAACCTGCAGTGCTCTAGGAGTTAGCAGAACCATTGAAAACAACGTCATTTGACTTCTATGCAGCTGTCTGCGCGACTTCGCCGAAGTCAACTTTGCAGCGGTGGAATACGTTTTGCGTATTTTTTCCCCCTCGTTTAAATAGTTACAGTTGCGCATCGGATTAAAATGGATGTTATTCCAATGTGCAGCATTTTCCAGGAGCTTCAAATCGTTCATGAAACTGGGTACTTTTCAGCTTTGCCGTCACTTGAAGAGTACTGGCAGCAGGTAACGCGCCTTTTTAAAATTTATTTTGAATTCGAGTTTGTTGAACTGCTGCATCGTATGTGTAGTATTTCTATGGCTGTTTGAATGGTCGCTATTTTGTATTGCAAATAGTGTTAGCAAGAGAATACTCCCCCAAGTCTTCTCCGCCCCCTATCAGATCAGGCTTATTCAAGTAAATGGTACGATTGTTGGTCTCAGTTGTGCGTACACGAGCATCTGTTTAGATCCTTAGATTCCTTCTCGCTATAGTAGTCAATTTAAAGTGTGTATCTGTGTCGTTGTTAAATTAAAAGATCAGTTCTTAATGTTGCGAATATGAAATCTATTGGCAGCATGCAAGCATGTTTATTATTGTTATTATTATTAATTGCAATTTGACATTCCGTGTTACTGCAATAAATTCGAACGATATATTACATAGAATCTGAACATATCTCTCATAAGATGCGCAGCCGTACCCATATCTTGACACTTTTCATAATGAAGTCATGTCACTGGCGTGTCTCAACTCGTGATCTAGCGAGAAAGTACTGTTTACAAGAAAAGCAAAACATATTGGCTTTTCGGTTATAGGGCAAAACTAATAATCGCATTAAAACCGGTTTCGCGATAAACATTCAAAGTTGTTTGTATGCGTGCGTGCGCGCGCGCGCGTCCGTGTGTACAACTGTCTATCGGTGTTTCGTGCAGGGGGGCGTGCGAGTGGAAGTGATTTAGTGTGATCTCTAAGAAAATAAGTCCGTACTAAATTGAACAGTTTGGTGTTAAACGTTACCACTGCCCGAGAGCGGTGCGTGTCAGATAACATGTGGTGTTCGCGATCGTACCCATTTGCTTGCAAGCTGCCTTCACGTGGTCGATCGGTATTTGGTACGTAATTGAAATTGATGTATTTTCCTCAGGGCGGTGGAATTTTGGCAGAAAATCAAGTTGCTATCTGTCCTCTGAAGTGCGTACTCGCAGATAAACTTAACTGCATTAGAAGACAACGCTTCGATTATTTTTTTAAGTCGGTGAACGTTAAAATTGTCAGGGGCAGTAACAAGAGAATAGTATACTATGAATTTAGTCATACTGTGACTCTCCATGTCAATGTAGGTAAAACGCAGCATTTGTTTATTTAGCAGAGAAACGGATAATTGTGCCAAGTGAGATTTACTTTTAGTTTCACATAATATTGTGCACAAATGATAAGGATCTAAGGACAACAGAATGTCAATGCAATTCTATAAATGTACAAATAATACAAAGAATGGAAGCGATAATGAGAGAGAGAGAGAGAGAGAGAGAGAGGGATGGATGGATGAGAGAGCGCTAGCCAATAAAGGAAGTTCCCGTACTTCCTTGTAAAGAAAATAACTTTGACGATTACCTCACTGTTTAAACACATTACGCAATTATGATAAATTTCAAACGATTTTTAAAACGATACCTGATCATCCCTTTCGTTTATGTTTCAACTCTAGTCATATTGTAGCAAGCGTTCAAATGTTTCGCAGTCCTACACGTAGAATTGTAGCCTATGCAAATGCAGTCATTGCGCATGACGACCACGTGCAGGAATGTGTGTCGCAGGCCTTTAAATATGGGTGGTTAATCAAGTATTTGCTGATGCTCTGCGTTTTTTTTCTTCCAACGGGGTTTCTGTTTATGTGAAATGTGCAATTTGATTTAATTTTTTAAATCCTCGTACTTCTGTGTGCACGTTTTTTTAAATAATAATTTTCATTTATTTATTTATTTTTATCAGACCTGCCTAGAACTGGAACGATATCTCCAAAGCGAGCCCTACGTTTCAGCGGCCGACATCAAATTTGAGAGCCAGGAGGACCTCTGGAGCAAGTTCATTCTAGCATGCGGGGACAAGGGGGGAGCCGAAGTGAAGGTTCCTCTGGTAAAAGAAGAGGATTGTCAGGACAGCCTTGCCCTGGAGGCAGGCAGCCTCAATTCGGACGCCAGCAGCGAAGCCTCCGATAGCTCGGAGGAGCTTTCCCCAACGCTTGGCTACACCTGCAACCCCCTGAGCAACGTCCTGGGCGGCGCCGCTCACCTGGGCAGCCCGCCGCCCTCTCCCGAGGCGAACAAGGAACCTGTTGTTCCGCAGACGTGGGTCGGGCCCTCAGGGGCGCTGCAATCTCTGGGAAAGGGCCGCACGGCGGCCACGGGCAGGGCCCTCGGTGACGGAGACGCGGCGGCCGACGGGCGGAAGCGCGCCCACAGGTGCCACTTCAACGGGTGCCGGAAGGTGTACACCAAGAGCTCCCACCTGAAAGCGCACCAGCGCACGCACACAGGTGTGTGGGCCGGCCTCTGCCCAGAAGCCAAACACCAAAGCCGCTTGTGACATTGCATACTGTTAGCACAGGTTAGGTAACATTAGCTTGTTGCTCATACAGGCAGATGCGGTCACTAAATCACAGAGCTAACCGCATTCAAGCTTCCAAGCTACAGCTGCAAAGTGCTGTAAGGTAGTGCACAAGGCTGTCCCCTTTCAGCACATCATGTGCTGTCACCAGAGTCAACACCCACCCAGTCAACCCACACTACTAGGCATGTCTCAGTAGAGACAGCTGGAGGTTTCGGGTGGTGTAATGCAATGTTCTCACTCAAGTGTCGCAACAGTGAGAAAGCATGTTGACTTAAACTATTTTAAAAATCTGCCCTGTGGCTCGCAGTACAATTTCTGTACAGTCTAGATTAGTTGAAAACGAAGGGACAGCAAATTCCATCTGAATCCACATATATCCTGCAGAATGCCTGTATTAAGTCCACCAGGGGGAAGGAAATGTTTTAAGCTGCTGTTTAAACCCAAATCAATGGTTTCTGATTGTTTGCACTTCTTATTTTTATGTATACTTTTTTGCCTGTTCTTTGGGCACGTCTGTTCACCCTTAGCATATTCCCCTTGCTCTCTCTGTCTGCATTCCATAAATTTCTGCCACTGGTAGGGCAGTTTCAGTCAGGGACAGTGGATTTTGCACCTCAATAAATGCTTACAATTTGACCCACAAAGATAACCTTACATGCACTGTGTTGTTCTGAAGGTGAAATATGTTGCAATGCTTTTTGAAAAAAAGTACTGTTGATGCACTTCGTGATGTCAGCACACACTCTGATGTGATTGACGAGTGACACCCCCCCCCCCCCTCCTCCAGGTGAGAAGCCATACAGATGCTCATGGGAAGGCTGCCAGTGGCGCTTTGCACGGAGCGACGAACTCACCCGGCACTTCAGGAAGCACACTGGTGCCAAGCCATTTAAGTGCTGCCACTGTGACAGGTGGGCATGGGTCATGTGACCTTCACCTGGCTCCAATCACTGTAGTCAGAAGTCTTGACAGACTTGCCCAGTAACATTGTGCTCATAGTGTATTTTTTGGAGATTCAGTGCAAGTTAAAGCTTTATTTTCCGGTAACATCAGTGCACCACCTGGAACTGAACAATGACTGCAGGTGTTAAACTTTTCAGTCGCACTGGCATTTTGTAACTTGCTTTCTCTGTCCACAGATGTTTCTCCAGGTCTGACCATTTGGCACTTCACATGAAGAGACATCTGTGAGGGGAGCCAGTGGGAGGGTGGTCGGGGGTGGGGGGGAGGGTGGCAGAGCTGCTTCCAGTCCTGCTTCACGGTCAAGCGCCCCCTGGTGGACGGGATGGTGTTCCAGCCAAAGCATGCCCTTTTGCACCATTGCCAGTGCCTCCTGGACTTTTTCAGAGAGGGAACTCTGAAGATTGTCCGTTTGACCCCAAGGACGAATAATGGCAGAGAGACGTGCTCGGCGGAATTCTGAGAGGCTCACATGGTGGCTTCAAGAACACCTCTGCAGTGAGCATGCGAAGAGAGGAAGAAGTCTGCGATTGGCCGACTGATCGGATGGGCAAACGCATCATTGGACAGGTGTTGAAAAGGAAGCGCATCTCTTCTTTTGCGGGCCTGCCGGCTGAGTTGGCCAGCATTTCGACAAGGGTGGACTTTGTTTCTGTGGGCTTTTAAACGATTGACACAAGTTCTGCTTAGCCGGGGCTTGTGCAGGCAAAAAGAAGTTGATGTCATCACCGATGAGGGCGAAAAGTCATCTTCACTCAAGAAAGACAATTTGACGTTTGGTGCAGCTACTAAATGTGCAATCTGTATAGTAGCCTGTTTGACATGCTACAAAGCTCATTTGTAGACTTATGTATAAGCTGTGTACTTAGAGATATAACACAACTATAATGTTGTTATAATAGACAGGTGTTGCATGGTTTTCTCTCCTGTTTGTAATCAGGACTGCAAATTCCAATAAAAGTGCAGCTAAGATACAATTGGTTAAAATGTTACCATATTGTACATAAAGCCTTGATTTTTATTTTTTTATTTTATTATTGTTGTTTTTGGGTGGGAAAAACCACTATTGCTTAGCCACTGATTTACTCATGAGACAGTTTTCTTTTTTCTTTTTTTTCTTTTCACTTTGTACTTTTGGTCTTTTTTTCTCTCTCTTTGTGTCTCTCTCTCTCTTCTTTTGTACCTGATAATGCACTGTTGACCGTAATGGTGCCTTATCCAAAGCGGCCTTGTCCTGTGGAACAGATAATTCGCCAGAGGTTTGCGGTCGAAATGACAGAGAAAGCTGAATTTCGGCTCTGCTTCCCAAAAACACTGCACCTCTTCTTTTTACAGCACAGTTTGGCAAACTGGATCCCCTCAGTTTTTCCGAATGACATTTAGGTTCAATTGTAGAGCGAAATGCACCTTTAGCAGGGTCTCATGACATTTAAAATAAACAGTCAACATTTACCCAAATAAAAGACTATACCGTAATGTGGAGCACTTTCAGTAATTAGTATTAATAGATTTACTACTATGTAGTATAATGTGTGTGTAAGTTGCTCTGTCACACAATGTGTGTGGATACTAAAACTATGGACGGGCAAAAATATCTCGGTGACATCTCTGTAACGTTGAGCTACGCCGAGGCCATTTTCCCCGTCACTCTGACAAGCGAAAGGGGTGTATGACAAAATAGCATTGCTCAGGACAGTCGTTGGACCTTTGTACTGGCTGCCAGCTGGGGATGTTGATCGCTAAAACCCATCTGTTGTTTTACAGCAGGTGCTATCTGGAGGCCTAAGAAAATTGTTAGGTTTGCTTTTAGGCAGTTTGATTTTGAATTTCAGAAATAAAGTTTTAATGATGTATGTAAAATAAACTGTCTACATGTGTGGATTGTGACTGTGGATTGTTGTTTAAAGAGGATTGTGTTTTGCAGAATAAGGAGTCTTCAGAGAAAAAAAAAAACAATGCTATTTTTTCATTAAGTGGTTTTAAGGATGGCCATTTAAGTGTAATTGGTTTCTGTCTTTGGAAGAAGTTACAAAATGTTCAAAGAACCTGAAAACACAGGTTATGATGAGTTGCGAGGTGATGTCTCTGTTTTAAATTGATTTGGATTGTGGTATAGTATAGAAAAAATGACAAACAATATTCCTTAAAAGAGAGGTTGAATACGAAGGTGAAATAGGCTCCAATTCTGTAATTAACAACAAAAGCAGGCCATAAGTGAGCCCCAGTCTGCGTTAATACTGACAGAACACCCTGCAACTAATATATGCCCTATGATCTAAGAAAAAATATCTTTGTGAAAAAGAAAAACTTTTTTTTTGCTTGATACATTTTTTTTTTCTCCAAAAATTGTTATATTTCTGTATGAATGTATTTTTACTGGATTAACACGAAGCGTTCTTACCAGACCTTTGTGTTTGTGTTTACTTTGTTCCTGGGGTCTTTGCGGAAGTTAATGGCATTGGTATCACCAGTAACTATGACAATACAACTATAGTTTGTACTGATCTGATTACCTGAGCCATTTGGGATTTCTGCAGAATAGCATTGGTGTTTTAACTTTATCTTTTGCCTTGAAGCCCTTTTTTGTTACTTCGTTAATTTTGGGACTAGCTTCAGCATTAAACTGACGTTTAAATTCATAAACCTGGATTTAAAGCCTCATTTTTAAAGCCACATATATGATTAAGTTGTTCGCACAACAAAATTGACTCCCTTTATATCAGTCACCAGTTGGGTGGACATTAAGGGTTATATTGGTCCAACACTGACATAAGAGGGATAATGGCTGCTAATGGTAATCACATTAGTAGAAAACTATTTCCCCTGTCGCTCCATTTTAGGACAGAAGTAAGACAAGTCAGCCAAATGGTAAACTGCATCAGCAAAATTTTGTAGACTGCTGCCAGATTATAGGGTCATGTCGTGGAGAAGTTAAAAATTTTTTTTTTTTTTTTTTTTTTTTTTAATACTGAAAAATTAGGTGGTTACATTAATGGGGATTCGATTTTGACGAACCTA